>CM040241.1:157197224-157405487 GCA_022545495.1 Chrysanthemum lavandulifolium | reverse complement strand
TTCTTGAGAATGACTTCAAAAGAAAAAGTACTAAAAATAGAAAATAGTAGTAGTGATTCCTTCCATGCTTGCATAAGGTTATGGATGGAGGTTTGGATGTGTAATGGTATTGATGCGATCAAGGATGAGGTTGAGTATGAATCGCATTTCTTCCCTAACTTCTATTGCAATTTCCCTAGTGGATTGGCAATGTTCACAATGTAGGTGATGTGGGTAATGAGTACGAAAATCATCCGGTTTGTTTTGATTTGTGAGTCATGGAAGTTGTGGTGGAAAATAGGAAAATACGGATCAAAGTCCGGAATGATTGGAAGCGGTGGTGGAAAAGAACCTAGATGTTCTTGTAGTTTAATGGGAGCTAAAGGTGGTGATGTTTCAAGATCATTGAATATTGTGTTTGGAGAAGTTGGAGGTGTCAAAAGGCTAATTCTTTTGCTTTGGTTGTGGAGATCTTGTTGAGTCGTAAGGAGTTCCAAAAGAGTGATTTTAGGTGGTGAATGATTTGGTGATGAAGTTGGTGTACTCGTTGGTGATGAGGAGATGCTATAATGGAAGCACCTTGTGGTGAGTTAGTTGATGGTGATGAGCCATATGATGGTTTTCCTACAACAGGATCGGATGTTAATGCATGCGGATATCCTAGAGTTTGATTTTGGTATTTTGGAAGTGGAAGTACAAAGGTTTGAGTTTCATGGAGATGATTGTTTGTACTAAGTGATTCATCTAAAGGGTTTGTGGATGACATAGTGTATTGTGTTTGTGAGGATGAGATGGATTATGCAAACATTTTGGGAGTTCTATATATATAAAAAAGCATTGTAATGAATGCTTGACCCAAAATGTGGATTAAAATCTAATGATTAGATATGAATTTAAGGCATGAGATCATGAAAACACAAGCATTAAAGAGTATACTCCCAAAATAAAACAAATGTGGATTTTTCATCCAAAGTGAGAAAAATATAAGGTAAAATCGACTTCATCTCACGGATCCCACGAATCCTTCCTCGAGGGATCCGTCCAAAGATGAAGGTTGGGATCCGTGGGTCTCGTGATTCAGCAAAGACAAAATTTTCCGCTTGAAAACATTTTTGCCTAGTGTGTGCCTATATGCAAACTATTTGGAGTTGCGGTTATCTCGACCCCTAAAAAAAAAGAAAATAAACTAGAAGTAGAAAAGCATCCTATTGAGATAACCCGAAAACACATATTTAGTACATAAGTACGTAATTTAGTGTTATCAATGCTCCTAATTCATTGTTGCTTAAATGAATGTACCCGAAAACACATATTAGTTATGTGTCCCCTTTAGCATTCAAAAGACATGAGATGCAATGAAAACGGGTTTTTACTTTGTATTAATAATGAAAAAGCGATTTGTCCTAGACGTGAGAAATTGCTTTTGTGAAATTGATACGGGAAGGTACCATCCTTTTAGAAAACATTTTTAAAAAGAGATTTTCTTTGAAAATGTGTATGTAGTTATGTGTTTGCAACCAAAAAAAAAATAAGAAAGCTATAAGTGGAAAACTTATCTTGGGTTTTGAAAATTCTCGTATTGTTTGTGAGTTGTGCGTGAAATTGAGATCCTAGACTCAGAAAGAAGAAGGCTAGTGTTTACATACCTTGTAGAGTCAAATAAGTTATGACGTTTGTTCCATTAGACCAAGACCAAGACAAGTAGGTTGAATTGTTCCCGCTTCAACGGTTTGGTGAGGACGCCGCTATGTTGTCTTCGGATGCTACCTTCTCAATAGAGATGTTCCCTATTTGAACATTGTCTCTTAAGAAGTGATGACGGATCTCTATATGCTTTGTGCGAGAATGCAATACCGGATTCTTGCTTAAGTCGATGGCACCTTTGTTGTCACATAGGATGGCTATGTCGCTTAGATGAATGTCGTAGTCAACTAACGCTTGTTTCATCCATAGTGCTTGTTGGCATGCTTTGCCTACGTGAGACGTACTCGGCTTCGGTTGTTGATATTGCTAGTGCCGCTTGTTTCTTAGAAAACCAAGATGTTAAACAACATCCCATGAAAGTACATACCCCACTTGTACTTTTTCTATCAACGTAATCACCGCATGGTCGAGTCCGCATATATAATTGTTTCTACTCCCGTGCCCTTAGGATACCATAATCCTAATTGTGTTGTACCCTTAATGTATCTAAATATCATTTTACGGCTTCTAGGTGTGATGTTTTAGGGTCTTCTTGAAACCTAGCACATAAGCAAACACTAAACATGATATCCGCCTACTTGTCGTGAGGTAGAGAAGACTACCTATCATGCCACGATATTTAGTATTATCTACGGATTCGCCGTCTTCATCTTTTGTGAGTTTGGTGTCGGATGACATTGGTGTCCTAATTGGTTTCGACTCTTCTAGACCGAATTTCTTTAACATCTCCTTTATGTATTTAGATTGATTAAAGAAGATACCATCTTCTACTTGTTTGATTTGTAGACCAAGAAAGAAACTAAGTTCTCCCATCATACTCATGCATGATTTTAGAGAAATCATCACACATGTCTTGACAAGTGGATCCGAATATAATATCATCGACATATATTTGCACTATGATTATATGTGACTCTCTTTTCTTAGTAAAAAGTGTGTTGTCAACTAACCCCATGGTATAGTTGTGTTTAATTAAAATGACTTGAGTCTATGATACCAAGCTTTTGGAGCTTGTTTAAGACCGTAAAGGGCTTTCTTTAATTTATATACATGTTTGGGTTTTCAAAATCGATGAAGCCGGAGGTTGAGCTACATATACTTCTTCATTAATGAAACCATTTAGAAAAGCGCTTTTGACATCCATTTGATAAAGCTTTAGATCATTAGCACAAGCATACGCAAGAAGTATTCTTATAGACTCTAATCTAGCCACGGGGGCATAGGTCTCATCAAAGTCTATTCCTTTTTGTTGGTTATACCCTTGGGCAAGGAGTCTAGCCTTGTTCCTAGACACTAGTCCATTTGCATCTAATTTGTTTTTATAAACCCATTTGGTTCCTGTTATGGTTTGATTACTAGGTGGAGGGACAAGTGTCTAAACATCATTAGAAACAAATTGATTTAATTCTTCTTGCATAGCCATTACCCAACTATTATCTTTTATGGCTTCTTGTGTATTCTTAGGTTCTATGGTTGAAACGAAACAAAACAAGCTACTTTGGTTTTGAACTTGAGACCTTAATGTTCGCTCGCTTAACTTTCCTATGACTTTATCTACGGGTGATCTTTGGACTCTTTAATGTTTATGACTTCATCATTTAAAGGTTCTTCTTCTTCGTTTTTCTTTTTCTTTATTACTATAGCTACACTTTTTATAATCTCGTCATCGACAAGAGGTGGAGAGGGTTTGGGTGGACTTTCATCAAATTTTATATTTAATGACTCTTCTACCTTCATTGTTTCTTTGTTTAATATGACGTAAGCTTTGCTATTTGGCGAATAACCTAGACAGATACCTTCGGTTGATTTAGGATCAAATTTTGTAAGGTAATCTTTAGTGTTAAGAATAAAACATTTGCTTTCAAAGACTCTAAAGTGATTTAACGTAGGCTTTTTGCCTCGGAGTAACTCATATGGAGTTTTACCTAAGATTGGTCTAATTAAGACTCAATTGAGTATGTACATTGAAGTATCAACGACATTACACCAAAACTTTTGAGGTATGGATTGTTCATTAAGCATGGTTCGACTCATTTCTTGTAGGGTTCTATTCTTTCTTTCTACTACCCCATTCGATCATGGAGCGTGGAGCCGAGAAGTTGTGAGTAATACCATTAGCGTCACAAAAGGCTCCAAATTGCACTTCATTATCGAATTCCTACCAAGATCCGTCCTAATGGACACTATAGGACTTCCTAGTTGTCTTTGGATCTTTTGCTTAATATTTCAAAATAATTAAAGGTTTCGCTTTGTTCTTTAAAAATTTTGTCCATGTATACCTAGAGTAATCATCCACTATGACCAAAGTGTAGTAGTTGCCTCCATAACTTTGGATAGCGGATGGACCAAATAAATCCATATGTAGTAATTCTAGACACCTAGTTGTAGACACCATGTTTTTAGCTTTATGACTAGAATGAGCTTGTTTTCCTACATTACAAGCATCACAAAAGTGATGTTCATATTTTAACTTAGGTAGATCTCTTACTAGATCTTTGGATAATATCGATTGAAGAAGTCGCATGTTGGCGTGACCCAATCTTCGATGCCATAAGGTCAAGTATCATCCATAGAGGTAAGACATAGTTTGTCTTTAGGTTCATTACCGATTTTAATGACATAGACTCAATGTTTCCTAATTCCTTTTCCTATGGTTATGCCATTTTTAATATCTTACTATCGGTTTCGTAAAAGTACATTGCACTTTTTATCACATATTTGTCCTATACTTAAGAGATTAAAGTTTAGGTTTTCTAGGTGACACACATCGTTAATCGTTAGAGATTTGTTAGAAATCGTACCTTTACCGATGATTCTACTTTTTCTATTTCCAAACACCACATTACCTCCATTGAAGGATTCATATGTGGAGAATAGATCTCTATTGCGGGTCATGTGCCTCGTGCACCCGCTATCCTTGACCCATTCATCCGGGTCAGGTCGACCTTTAAGCATACCTAAGACAATAATAAACTCAAAGTTTGGTCCCCATTTGTTCATGGGTCCATTAGTGTTAAACATCCCATTCGTGTTAGACATGTATGGATAAGATGAGTATGCATTACATGGAGCAAAGTTTTGAAAAGGAAAACCGTTTTGCATATTTGGGTTCCATCCCATTTGATGGTTACTTCTTGGATAAACGTTATTAGGTCTCCTAGATGGATTATGTTTTGAAAAAGATGGAGCTTTGTTTCTTGCAAAAGTAGGATTATATTTTGGAGGTGGTTGTCTAGTGGTGATATGAGTTGGTTTCTTCCTATTTACAATAACAAACTCAGTTCTAGATGAAGAAGCTACGTTATTACCATTGTTTGCTACAGCAGATCCACGGATCCCTCGCCTCGCACACTAGCCGCCTTTTAGGGGATCCAGGATCCGCCACAACAATGGCTGGTTTTTCTAGTGCCTTAACAAATTTTGTTTCTTTACTTTCACTAGTTGATGGATCAAGTTGTTGAATACCTAAACCTTTTGGTTGTTACCGGTTTTAACACCATCTAGTATTGTATCTAAAGTGTTGTACTCATTCTAGCAATTTTAGAATCTAGATGATCAACTAGTCTTTGAAGTTGAACAAAAGTTCACATTCACCACTTGCTATTTTACCCTTTTCTAAACGTTTTATTTGCTTTTAATTCTATGACTTCTTTATCTAAACGTTGGTTTTGACTCTTTAAAAGCTTATTTTTGTTAATTAGTTTTAAGCTAATGTTGCATAGTTTGTTATATTCATTATGCAATGAGTCGTCATGCCATGAGACAAATTTCTTCGTCCTCCTCGTCGCTCATTCCCCACGTGCCGCTCACGAACGCCTTTTGATCATCCTGTTTGGGACTCTTACTAATAAAGTGGTTTGGGTCCCCACATTTAAAACAAGTACGATCATCCTTGGCTTCGTCCTCTTTGCTTTTCCAAGGCCTTTCTTATCGTTATATGGTTGTTTGACGATCTTCCTTTCTTCTAAAGAACTTTTAAAGTCCCTCATCATTATAGCATACTCCTCGTCGTCACTACTCGAGGAGGAGTTCTCTTCATCACTTGAAGCCTTTTTGGCTTTAAGGGCAAGAGATTTGTGTTTCTCTTTCACCTTTGAGGCTTCGGAGTCTTTAGCAAGGACAAGCTCGTAGACTTTTAGGTTGCCTATAAGTTCATCAAGGGTGAGGATTGTCAAATCTTTTGACTCTTCGATCGCCGTCACCTTGGATCTCCACTTCAATGGAAGTGCCCTTATATATCTCCTAACATGATTACGGCTAGAACAAGATTCATCAAGTGCTTGTAAAGATGTAATAATAGTATTAAAGTTAGCAAATGAATGATCTATAGTTTCCTCATCCGATATTGAAAATTTTTCATATTGTTGAACAAATAAATCAATTTTATTATTCTTAACTTGTTCGTTGCCTTGATGAGTTACAACTAAAGAATTCCAAATTTCTTTAGAGGTTTTAAGCATAGAAATTCTTTCAAATTCCTTTTTCGGTAAAGCATTATATAAAAGCATTTTTGCTTCACTATTTTTAGAAAGCTTTTTCTTCAATTCATCATTTAGTTTATCACGAGGTATGTTAACTACATTCCCTTTATCATCTTTTGAGGTAGCCTCAAAATCGCCTTCAACAATAATGTACCAAAGATCAATATCTTTAGATTTCACATATGTTTCGAATCTATTTTTCCAATATATAAAACCATTAGTTTCAAGTAGTGGTGGTCTTTGCATAGATTGCCCTTCCTTATAATTTTCGAACCCATAGTGATCGAAAAGTTTTAAAATACAATTTCACTTTAAAACTTTTATAAACTTAGCTCTTGATGCCAATTGTGGAAAACTAGAAGGGGGGTTGAATAGTTTTCGATTTTAAGTTAGTGTCAAAAACTTTAGATTCGTTAATATGTGAGATCTTATGGATGTAGAGAAAGTATAGATCTAATGATAAAGCAAGTAAATAAAGTAAAGCGAAGGAAAGAAAAGACACAACCGATGTATAGTGGTTCGCCACAAGGACACCTTCCTTGCCCTACTCCACTCCCCGAGTCACCTACTCGAGAGTTCAAGCACTATGTCAACAAACTCCTTCACTTGGCGGAGAAGCCTTCACAATGTTGCTTACACTTTTCCCAGACAAAGCTCGATACCGAGTCCGTAGCACGGTGGACCAAACCAACACGACTATTACACAACAAATATGTGAAATATCAAATACAAGATCTTCGCTACAGAAATCTTGCGGAGTGACAAATCAATCAAGGACCCCTTGCTTGGATGACCTATAGAATGCTCGTGATCTCGCCTTAGAGAAGGACCTATATGAGGATCACAATAGAAAGAAAGAAGAACAACTCTCTAGATCAAGTGATCTATATGTTAGAAGAGAATGAGAGTGTTTAAGAGATTTGGTAAGAAGAGGGGTGAGTTAGAATGAAGAAATGGCTCTCTATTTATAGGCAAATTTCTCCTCTGTTCCACGGATCCCACGGATCCCTCCCACTTGGGATCCGTCTAGTGTAATCCTAGGGATCCGTGGGACGCTCCTCTTTGCCCATGGGTTTTTTGGTTATGGGTCATGGGTTGGTCCAAGGGTTTTCTTTAGATTCAATGTATCTAAGTATACATTGTATCTAGCCAACTTGGGTATGGGTTAAGATCCATGGGTTATGGTCCATGGGTTATGGTTTTTACCCATCCTAATAAACTATTACAACAAATGCTTAATTACTACATTTTTGTATTTAAATGGCTATATGTAAATGATTTACAAAAATAACATGTATCCTTATAATTATACTTAAGATAACATTATATTTGTTATCAACAAAACACAAAGAGATCACAAAATATTAATAAACGTTTTTACGGTTTATTTGTATTAACAATTTCCCTCACTTAGCTCTTGCAAGTCGTTTCTCTTGGCCTAGAAGGGTTCTCAAACTTATATAAACAAGGCTCTAGGTTGTAGCAAAGTATGCATGCAGAATTAACCTTACAACCTAAGACTTAACTCACACAAATACTATACCACAAAAGGCTAGAAAACCTCTGCCAATTCCAGGAAGTGCTAGGAACAAATTTGAAATTGTTGGGTTCTTTTATTTGGAGTGGTTTTAGGTATTATATTTTATTAAAGGCGTGCAGATTTCTCTATGTCCACGTTCTTATTTCTTGTAATTAAAAGATAGGTACTAATCTCGTAATGTTATTTATGATGAACTCTCAATTACCGAATTATGTTTATGTTTGTGATTTATGTTTGGAAATGAAATTGATATGGAGTAGTTTGATATATACTTGTGTGGAATGATGTAGCCTTTGTCAGAGTGTTTGGTTATATTTGAATGCATGAAAACATTGATTTGCATTATGAGTTTGTTTGAATAAGAATTCGTCTTGATTAATTTGTTGGTAAAAGCTTAAACATGTCTAAATTTTTATTCCAAAAAGTTAATGCATGAATTAGTATGGCTTGTGATAATTGCAACTATCACTTGGATTATTAAAACAGACTTATAACGATTCAAATACGAGTATAAGTCGAAAGGACTCGTAGTAATAAATTGGATAAATCATATTTTCGAACTAATGAGACTTAATGTATTTGACATATTGGTGTTCATATGCCGAAAGGGTTCACCGTATGATTGAATTTTTAAGCGATTTTGATGATATACACCATTGACTTGAATATCGTTTACATTAGATTTGTGCATCATTTACCATTTTTTAACCAAACGAGTCCAACACTCTATATAAAGAAAATTGATTTTCACACAAGTATTGTTTCTTTTAATTGATTGAATCTTGCTAGTTATTTTCGATTTCATGGTAATTAGAATTGTGACAACCTTATTGCTTATTTCATTACTTGAATACACTTATTACCAAATCCCTTGGGACGATCTCGACTTACCCACCTTTACTATAATCGGACAAGTATACTTGCTCGTATGTGTTGCTAGTAGAATAGGTAACCATATTTATAAATTCAAAACTTGCACATCAGTGGCACATCAAGGTTTGATGTGTATACTTTTAAGAATCCAAATCATGGCATATGTTCTTAACCTATTACCTAACAGCAAACACACCCCTTCTTGGCTAACACTTTATTTGCCATCAAATTTCCCATACTTCAGACCCTTTTATATTAAACCAGATATACTAACAACTTCTCCCAAACACCCTTTATAGCATTATTTATTCTAAATATACCTGGATACACACTGGTGTGGTCCAAAATACCAATACTTTTGGACAAATGTTTGACTTTTAAAAGTCAAACTTTGTCAATTCATATGGAAATTTAAAGATAAATGATCATTTAAGTGAACAAACATCAATAATCAGCGCCAAGGCAAAAAAAGTCTTAATTTAATCCTTAAAGATGATCAAACAAATTTTTTTATTAACATAGTTTCATGGGTACAAAAATAGAGGATCAACGAAAACTACCCAAAATACAAACATATACAACATACCATCGAAACAAAACTACCCTAACCTAACCTAAAATTCCTAATTCCAATTTAACCAAGAAGTATTTCTTTTCATGGGCACTTAAGTCAGATTCTAACACCTGAATCTAATGCATCATTGCCTGTTTAACATCACGTTTTTACATATCATTAATATGATGAACGGTTGAATATGACACACGACCACGTGATGTTTCTAGTACTTCAATTGCTTGTTGCCTAGCTTTTGTGGCTGTAGTGAGTTTGAGGCATAGTTGTTTCAGTTTTTCCTTGCGTTGCTTGTCTCTTTCGACTTCTCTACTAAGAAGCCTGGTTACAAACTCTGCCATTCTCGACTCTTGATCGCGCGTAGCCGCCATTTGAAAAAGTGTAATTAGGAAATAGGAAAAAGTTTACGGGTGACGTTGCAAAAGTGTAATTTGGGTTATAAAAAATTTATGGGTGGTGTTGAAGATCACTGGGTTGATTTACAAACTAGTAAGGAATCGAGTTGAAAGGTTTTAGGAAATTGGAACGTTGTTTGATGTGATTATGGATCTGAGTATGATATACAAGAGTTATATTCATTGTTGCAAGTTATGTCCCTGTGACTAGGGTCGTATCTGGAGTGTAACCAGTTATGTGGGTGAGTAAATTGGCGAGAAACACGAAATGACTAAAATACCCCTACTTGGAACAGTAACTAACAAGATTTTCTAACGATCGTTAGGCCGAGGGACAATTTTCAGACAAACATCCACAGTAGTGGCATAACTTGCAATTTATCTTTTCGGTGGCTAAACATGCATTTTTTGCTATGCTCGGGGACATTTTTTTGAAGTTACTCTAACTAATTTGAATTTGAAATTCAAATGACAACTCACTCTTACACATACATTGTAACCTTTCCTCTCCAATTTTTTCTAACTCATTTCACACACACACACTCTTACAACTCTCTTACACACTCAAAGTTATCACATCATACAAATCACACTATAACAACTAATTTATAAATTTGAAATTTGAATTTCAAATTTAGGAGGCAAGGTAATAACCAACCCGTGGAGAACATTCAAAGTTTATTACCCAAAATCTAATGTCCAATGGTTCCTTTCTTTCGATTTGAAATTGGACTAAACCCCTAACTATCTAGTTTTCTTCACAGATAATTTTAAAATAACAAAACCTTGTTTAAATGGGTTGGTTGACCTTATCCCACTTTGAGTATTGGAATGTTATTGAAAAGGTTAAAGTTGAAGTGCAATTGAGGGTTTAACAAGAGTTAGGTACAAATAAACAAAAACCTGAAAAAGCAGCACGTGACCAGCGCGTTAGGCGCGTCTGGACTTTTGGGGTTCTTGGTTATAAATACCACACTCTTGTAATTTGTTAATTACATCTTGGCAGTCATTCTTTCTCTCTATTTTATTTTCTCTCAACCCTCTAAGTCTACTATCCTATTGTGTTCTAAACTTCTCTTCTATCTCTAATTGGAAGAACACTTAATTTTTGCAAGAAGGATTAACAAGAACCTAATCCACTCTTATGAATTGTGTCGAAGGTCTTCTTCTCTTTACATTTTCTATTAGAATCGAGTCTCTATGTTAGGTTAGGACTTGGTTTGAATAAACAACTATCATTCTTTCAATCTGGTTGTAAGAAGTATTGTACCTTGGTGGTCAAGGCTAGATCGTGTGTTGATCTAGTTGGAGTTTGATACTTCCGGTGGGGTAGTCTATATGATATTAGTGGTCTTTGTGGTCTTACAGGTTAAGTCGAATCACGAGATTCTTGTTGGTGGTTTTCGAGGGCAAAATACCGTTGGGAGTAGCTCTTCTTAGTGAGCGCCGATCTTTGTGCATATCAGTGAAATGAAGCTGTAACGGTTTGTAATCCATCATAAGGATTATACTTAGTAATAGTATCAATGTTGTGGATTCGAAACTGGAAGTATATATGGTATGAACCCCCATCCCGAATCAGTATATATCGTGGTGTCTGTCCCTTTACTCGCTTTATATATTGTGGTTGTGATTGTGGTTATGAGTGTTGTTTTGTATAACCACTTGATTGTTAAACTTCAAGTTAGTCGAAAAGACCATTTTCACTCCTCTTCGGTTTTACAAGAACCAAATGTTTAGTTGTGACTAAACATTACAATTTCAAGATGATCAAAGACATATAAGAAAATATTGAGAGAGAAAGAGGCGATATCAAAGTTTTGCAACCCAAGATCTGATTTAAGTCTTTATAAAGCCTAGACATATTATCTTTATTCCTTACACAATAGGAACTTGACACAAACAAACCAAAGTTAGGATATTTAGATAATAGCATATCAAGTCCCTCAAGTCATTAGTTTCACTTATATTGACTGACTATTCCAACAAAAACTACAAATGACTTCTGCTAGAATATAATCTTAGTGAACTTAAGTGTTGTGTTTGTTGAGATTTTTTGTCATAGCAACCCTAACAAATGGCATTAGAGCTAAAATTAGGCCAAGTTAATGTGAATGTGAATGGTCTTATGGTTTGACAAAGGTTCAACAGTGTTAACAAAATTTGGTATCCGTTGTATAAAAAAGAAGCTAGTAAAAGGAAATATGCTTCAATATACAAAAGGTCGATGTATAAAAAATGGGAGATACTGAATTATAGCTGAAGGGAAGGGGTATGGTAGTTGAGTTTGAGTGGATGATTGTTAGAGCAATCACTACAATAACGACATAACGCTGTTTTTGGGAGAAATAACGCTGTTAGTGGCGTTAAGCCTTTGGAGGCACGACGTTATTGCAAAGAAAGGTCCCTACACGCTATGGGCTTAATGCTCGTTAAAAAAAAAAAAAAAAAAAAAAAAAACCCCGCTATGACACGTGGAAATGTTATTGATGTTATTGGATGTTATTGATGCGTGTGTTTTTGGGCATGTTAAATGTGAAATGTTCGACGCGACGACGACGTGACGGTGTTATTTTATAACTCGTTACCATTGTGTTTGCTTAGGTGTGCAAACTCATTCTCACATGAGTAATGAGGTAATCCCAAAGTTAACATATGAATTTGGTGAATAGCCACTTTTAAAGGCGACTGTGTTTAAAATAGTACCGCAATTGTACTTATATATTGAGTTTCATAACATTCGCGGATCCTACCCTTATTCATTTAAAATCATTGAAGTGTGTTCATGTACTTGTAATTGTTTGTATCATTATTAGGTTATTATAGGAAGGAAGAAAAACACCAATTTATATAAAAACAAACAAAACAAAACACTTTTTAAACGATATTATTTACAAAATATTCTGGACAATTAGCGATTGCATACATTAACTATTAACATCTCTAAGAGTTTGACATAATCGCTATTATACCTAACTTTAGTAGATGGTAACGCAATTAATTTTTTTTTAAAAATAAAATAGACATAAGATCATATACAATGCATGGTTGAAAATAACTTAAAAGACCTAAGAATGGGCTAACGTGATAGAGCTAAAGGTCGAGAAAAAGTTATTTGAACAATAATAGGTTGGAGAAGTTCAAACATTTGAAACATGATACTGTGTGATTGATCAAATAATAGAATAGGATGAGAACGAGTTTTTAGCTATGAAGTTAATAAGTTAAAAAAGACAAAATATTTAGGGGCCTTTTTTTTTCTTTTTTATAATGGTTTCATTTTCATTTTTGCTTGCAAATATGTGTTATCTATTTGCTAAATTTAATGAAAGATGCTCCACTATGAACCTCTCACATAAGTTCTTCAGAAATGTATTCATTTAGTTTCCATGCTTTTAAAAAAATACTTTCGAAAAAGCCCTTCAAATCTTTAAATGTATTTTTTTTACTCCCGTTCTTGCTTGTCACACCCCCATACTATTAAAACATCGACTTCTTTAATTCTGTTGCGTTTTACGTTCTAATAATTACACCATTCACTTCAAAATACTTTCCTATCTAATTTGGGTTCGATTTCGACATGATTTTGGTTAAAACATAAGCACATAGAATTTCTCTAAAAAATCTAATGATACTCACCAATATCAAATGATATTCTGGCGATAAGCTGTGAATCGACTTTTAAATTTTATTTTATAGCTTATTTAATTCATTTATATTTAATTATGAAAGATTGATAAGAAACAAGTATATGCGATATGATATTGCCGCGTTTTGGTCACGTGATCTCGTATTCTCTTTCCTTATAAATAGCGTGGTTTAACTACTCATTCTCATACAATATCATTACTATTTGCTTCAATGTCTTAACATTGTAAACCTTTGTTTCCCTTACCAATTCAATGTATCCAATGCACACATCACATCTCAAATGTTACATATAATAAACTTTTGGGTTACAACTTACAAGGTCAGACTAACGAATCAATTTTAACCATAAGTCTTCATCACTTAATGCCGAACAAGGCAAACTTTATCTTTTTGCTCCACCAGTCTTGATCACTCTATGTTGTGGGCGCTGGAGTCGTCATTGCATGATACAACAACAATCGGGTTTGTTCATTGAGAGGCATGATCTTTGGTAACTTTGATTTCAAAAACTGTGTAATTCCTAGTCAGGAAGCACTATTTAGATCGTGTCGGCTCTTAGTTTCTTTACATGCCAAAGACAATGCCATTAACCATCAACTTTTTTTGACTCTCGTTTTCTTAAAGTCCTTGTGCAATGACATCGTATTGAAGCTGTAAAAGGGACTCTCCTTGTGAGGATGGACACTGTTTCGATGCTCATCACTAGTCGGCATGAGAGAGATATTTGGTACAAGAACCCCAGCCATGCAATTGCAATGACGAGAAGTGCTGAAGGAACTTATGAGTGTCATGCAAATGTCTCTCTTCCCTTCAATTATTCTTCTCTTATTTACAAGAGTATCTTTAATAAACGGATTTGTTCTTTGTAATAGTTCTTGATTATTTAAGATGTTTATTAGGATACTTTTTAATAGATCTCGATTATTAACGATATGAATAGCTATTTAATATCAACGGTGTGGTATTTTACAAGCTCTCTGAGTTTATTATGCATACAAACTTAACCTTTCAGTACTTCATAACCATATTTGTGGTTAAAATACAAGCTATCTTGGCGTTTCTTTAGGAATCTGAGCATGACAAGACCATATTTGAGAAACTGAAAGACAAATATTTGGAAAGAAATGATGGTGATCAATCTAAAGTCTAGACACTAGAGGAAGTTTAGTCAAAACTGTCAATATCGACATATATCGTTAATTATCGCCATTTTGATTATTCTTTTATTATTTTTTTTCGTTTTTAGTAATCTTATCATGCTAAGGAAATAGATTCCTACTTTGTAATCATAAATATTTGGATTTACATAAAGATCGAAAACAAACGGACAACAAGTCAAGGCTGTTAATTTCTTTTAAAAATATTATGCAGTTACATCTTAAGCTATTCATGGGTGACTAGTTTATTGTTGCTATATTCCTGCTACGCATCAGTGATGAGTTTATTGTTAGGGGACATGCTTTAATTGTCAAACCTTGTTAGAAGATCCATTGCATTGTGAAAATGTTACACCTTGATCGTTTACTTAGTAGGCAATGGAATTAACATTGGGTTCCTCTTTTAGATCAATTTAAAGGTTGGTTGGTCTAGGTGGTAAAGTGCAATGATCTTTTTTATGAGTTTAATGCATTGTAGAAGTGAAAATTTATTAGTTGATTGAAAAGGAGTGCTTCTCGATCTGCACAAACATTTATTATATATTATTTTACAAGTCATCACATATATGAGTTTAATGCATTGTAGAAGTGAAAATATTTAATTGTATCATTAAACATGTTACCAATTTAATTGATTGTAAAAATTTTGTATGCAAAAATTCAATGTTCATGTGATAATATATTAAACCTTCAAATGCTCAATAGATTACAAATGCTCTAATGATTCATACTTCTTCCATATCAAACTAAATATTCATTTTCAAATCGCACGTATCTTAAAAACATTGAGGCGGCTATTATGCTGTGCTCATGACTTTTGATTTTTGAAAACCAATTTAATTGGTTAAAGTATATTTTGAGACAAACTGAAATAGAGAGAGTGACATTTAATATTGGGTACATCTTTGTAAAGTAGCCATTTAACATCGTGATGATCAGTGCCAATTCTGGGACCCAAGCAACACTCGGTTTATCAAGTTATCGATGTTTATCCAAGATTTTGAGAATTCCGCCTTATGCTTCCAAACTCTTGCCATCGTTCTCATCTCTTCACCTTTTTCCTCCACCATTAAAGTCCTCACAAGTTTTTCAACTTGTTTTCTTTCTACAGCAGTATCAATTTCCATTCCAATGCCCCATTGATTACAGATGTACCAACAGTTGGTCGGTTGCTCGGCAAAGAAAGGCCAACAAATCATTGGAACTCCACAGGTTATACTCTCCAACGTTGAGTTCCATCCGCAATGGGTCAAGAACCCTCCAATTGATGCGTGATTCAGAACTTTTTCTTGAGGGCACCAGCTTGCAAGCAACCCCCTTTCCCTGGTAATCTCCATGAACTCTGGCGGAAGCATTGCCGAGTCTCCAGAAACAAGGTCTGGCCGGATAACCCATAAAAAGGTCTGGTTACTATTAGCAAGTCCCCAGGAAAACTCAACTAATTGCTGGGGTGTCATCACAGTTATGCTACCAAAATTCACATAAACTACGGACTTAGGCTCTTTTGAGTCAAGCCATTCCATGCATTCTGTTTCTTCTTTCCATAGACTTGAACCCAAGTACTGCAAATCCCTGTTCTCCATATCTCTTACAAGGGCGCTTAATGGACCAATTGAGTAAACATTGGGATAAATTGACGAAAGCTCGTTTAGCACATCGTGCTCTAGGTCATCGAAGGTGTTGAGTATTATTGCTGAAGCTTTTTTGGTTCTAGTAGTTTCTCGTATCACATAATTAACCATGAATTCGTCTGGATCAGTGCTTCTCAAGAAAGATGGCATGTCCTTTAAGCGTAACCCTTTCATGCTGGGGATGCAATCAACAATCGTATCCATGTACCCATTGGTTAATTGAGCAGAATCTACATATATATTGAGAATGAATTTAATTATTTATATGACCTTTCAGACTAATTTTCCTTTATTTGAATCAATATCCTAGAGAGATTTTGATATATTATTATGAATTACAGTATACCAGTTTTTCGAACACCTGATAAGAAGATAATAGTGTATATGTGAACTCCTATATCTTATCTGTTATAAAGCTCGGCAGATAGTAGCTTCTCGATCACAAAATTAGCCATGAATTCGAACACCTGATAAGAAGACAACGTTGTATTTTAATTCAAAAGATGGAGTACCTTTTAGAGGAAAATATCCCTTTTGCCCAAGGGTATCGTAGTGCACGTAAGCCAAGAACCCACAAGCACTAGGTGTCCAGAAAATAACATTAGGAAGGCCCAATTCATCTGCTGCATCAAGTGTGAAGCTCATTGAACCATCGGAAACTATGCAACTAACCGGAGGTATCGTTGTGGTACTATTGAGTTTTGAGAGGAGCTTCCGAAAAGGTTCTAGGCTGGTTTCAGAGGTGGACTTGCATAAAGAAGGAATGTCTTGGGTGGCATCAAGGTTATCGGGTGGTGGAAGGCCATCAGGAATGGTCTCAAATTGGAAAGATGGGTGGCGGTTTAGTGTGTCCAGGCCCTGCGATTTGAGGAGGCGCTCGTGGTTGAATTCAGAATTGACGAAGGTGATATGGAAGCCTTTAGAGTGTAGAATTTTGGCTAGATTTAGCATAGGGTTGATGTGGCCTTGTGCTGGAAAGGGAACGCACACTGCGTGAGGTTTTTGCATCATAATCTTGGATTCCATAAGGGGTGTGTTGGAAAGAAAAATAAAATTCAAGGGACACAAATAAGATAGAAAGAGGACTGGAATTTATTAGTCTTTTGTCTAGGTTAAATTTTGTCGTATATTCCTGTCGGTTTTGTAATGTAGGAAATTATCCTAAAACTCAAAATGCAATTCTGCATCTACACAATTCTAGTATGGCACGTAACACAAAATAAAATGTACTCCTTTTTGTAAAGATGTATATATACTTACGTATGTTTAATTAGATTAAAGTTTATCTCCTTTGGGTAGAAGAAGACTTTTCTTATCTGAATTAGGTATTTATGAGACAACAGATCGATGGAGAAAAAAAAAAATAGTTAAAACTTACTCCAAGATGAATTTAGTCTATAAGGTTTTAACTTTTAAGTATATGTTATTTAAGTTAATTTTGCGCTGTTCGAAAGGTCGGAAAACATTAAACTTGGATCATCAATCAGTAAGTATATAAGTTAACCCTCGAGTTAAAGGTCCGACCCTAAGGTTTCAAGGTATGTTTCGCATACTTTCTTACAATTTTTCACGGTTAATGAAACGCCCGTACTAGACTAGATTATTATTATTTGTTCTTTTATTATTATTATTATTATTATTTTTTAACATAATCCGAAGTAACCTTGTGTTACTTCTCATGTATACTTTTAAAACTCTATTAAGATTCATATTCTAGAGCTAATTTTATGTTAAAATAGACTCAAAGAGCTTTCCAACGATAGGTCGCACAACCTCTGTTGGTGTGGATGGTTCTAAATGCAGGGTAAAGACAATCAAGAAGAATCGCAAATACCACTAGGTGGTTACTGGACATCACTCAGAATCGTGTGATCACTTTTCAAAGTAAACTATTCGACCATAATGTCTGGGTTACACGAATATCTAATTGGGATAAGACCAAATGTTTGTTATTGAATTAGGCACAAATCAATAACCCTTGCACTTATAAGTGTTAATCGTTTTCTGTATGTATCTCATGCATAATCAGATATCCTATATATAGGAGGTTACTCTGAGCTAGTCAAATGAAATTATGAGAATTAATCGGCCCATTAATTGCCTCATAATTATCCCCATTATAGCCGTTAGCCGTTAGTGGTTACACTTATATATTTTCTATTAGTCAAAATGGTTGTCGCTAGTGACCGTGTTTGGAGTCGTTTTTCATATCGATATAATGCTTTTTTTTAGAAAACGATGTCTTCTAGTAAAATTGAGTTCGCCTATTCTATATTCCAAAATGTTTAACCGTTTGTCAAACGGAGGTATAATGAATATTTTACGATTACTAAAAAATTGGTCATTTTCATGAATTGTCCAAGTGTAATATTTTTCGACGAAAAACTATAATTTCATAATAAATCACTAAATGACTATCGTAGGATATCACTTCAACGTAAGTACTTGTAAAGTAATTTATAACTTGTCAAGACGTTATAAACTTATTTTTCGACGATAAACTTTATTTTAAAAAATGCACAAGTGGTATGGATATCATATGAGTTTGCATGCACGACATTGTTTCATGGCTTACGTTAGAACATATCATTCATATTAGGTTGCAGATAGAGATTGCACCTCATTTCAGTGTATCCATTTTTGTCATCGTAATCATTGCATCAAAGTGAGTTTCAGAGTTCCCCTACTTTTATATGTTTTGAACTATTTTGGGAGATACATGCTTAACTATTTTCACAAGTACTTTAGATTTTAAGGATAACTTCCATCATGATCACAATTGTTTCAAAACCGAATGTTGTACTATATCAATTGTTCTTGTTTATGCCGCTATTGTTCTACATCGAATTATGTGCTATATCAATCGACCATTGATACATTAAGTTAGGTACTATTGTAAACTCATTTGATGACATGTGCTTAAACATAAACTATACATATTCTGGCAATGGGTTGTAAACACACAGTTGTAAGTTTTGTATGGGCGAACTTGAACCGAGTGAATTTGCAATGCCTTTGCTGCATGAACGTTCTTTAAAGGTTTTTCATGACAACACAAACTCTATGAACTCACTCAACCTTTGTGTTGACACTTTTAGCATGTTTTATCTCAGGTATTAGCATATCATCATGGCTTGCATGGAGTCGCTGAGTTGACGCGTCTCACATATATTTTATGCACTTAACTATCGTTTGATTGTAACAAATTCATTTTAGTATTTTGGAAATCTTTGGGACCTATACTTTGTAAACTCTGATTATTTTACTCAATCAAACGATGTATTTTTCAAACGACACTTTAGGTCGTTCAATATAATTGTAACTGTGATGCTATGACAGTCATCCCCCAGGTATATTTCATTCCGCAGCAAAACAGGTAATTTGGGGGTGTGACACTATGGTTCGTATGGCGTATGGATTTCAAATATATAGGACTAGGAAAGGAAACATTAATAGGACAGATCGGCTATGTGATCGAAATTCCACCTCTTTATCACTATGTAATTGGGGCAGACTATGAGGACCCCCCTATAGGAAGGGGGTATGTGACCTCTTTTTCACTATGTATGTTTAGTTATAGCGATGTTAACATTGTTCCGATATATATATATATGTATATATATATGTATATATATATATGTATAGTGAAGGGTTATTTTCGTAACCATAAAAGGTCGAGAACTCATGAAACCAATCTCAGCCATTAAATAAATTGATCAATGGCTAAAAAGACTTGTGGCACTAATGTAATTAAATGAGAGGTTTGATACAAATTTCAAAATTGCAGAGGGGTATTAATGGAATTGTATATTTTTGCATTTAAAAATGTTCCAACTAAAGGGATATCTCGCAACGTATTAGGTTAAAAAAAAAGTAACCTCGTTGCCATCTCTCCCAAATGGTTGTTGCCTCCTCCTCATCGGTTTATATATCCGATTAATTCGTCCTATGTGATATTTTTCATCGTAAAATTAAGGTTTGATTATCGAGATCTAGATTCTTTGATCTTTATGTCTTCTATGTTATGATTAATTATAGTCTCGCAATTAAAGAATCGTGGTTTGATTCATTAATTGACGTGTTCGAATGTGGAGTTTTTGTTTTCTTTGTAAATTCGGTTTTGTTGTAGTTTTTCTTTGGGATAAATATTTTTTATAGGTTTTCTTTGGATTCAAATTACGGAAGATGCTACACCATAATATTAATAAGGTTTTGTATCTGTTATAGAACTTTGCAGGTATAAAAATGGTGTTTAATTTGGCTAAAGAGCTCCAATAATATAATATAAATTCTACATGTCCTTTTAACTTGGTTTGACCGAGGAAAACAATTGCACTTGCACAAAAGGCCATCTTTGTTCAAGACCGACTACCAAGACGATATATGGATACCGTAGATGAAGACGTCAATGCAATGTCTTGAACCAAGATGTAGGCTTTTATGTGCAATTGCGCCTGCTTTTCATGTGTTATATGTTAATTGTCATGTGGAAGATGTATGTGCACATCTCGTTACATAGGATATTCATGTATCACATCTAACCAAGGCTTTCCTTCCACATGTTTTGATAAGAAAATATTATAGGTTGCATCATATTTGAAGTAGTATGTATATTGACTTAGGCTTAACTTAAATAACAAACTTTTACAGTTCATGTATTGTCTACAGGTCCATCTTCCCGTAAGCATAAGACCATTCGAGTGCCAGGTAGAAAAAAGTACACATTATTCTTTTCTCGTTCCTGTTATGTATTGTCTATGGTTTTTCTTTGAACAAGATTGAACCAATCAAGACGAGGAAAACATCGCATATACATGTGCATAGCTCTAAATTGCATGTTTTTGGTCATTAAAAATGATTAATATACATGTCATTTTCTTCTATCTCGATGATTTCTATAGGCGTATGCACACTTTAGACAAAGGAAAATGAAATACGATTAATATACATGACATTTTCTTCGAACTCGAGGATTGCTATTTGAGTAATGTGCATGTTTCTCTATATAGTTTTTTTTAGTTAATGGAATGCATTTCTTTGTGTAAGAATCAACGTCAATATACGTATGAAATTTGGTTCGGTTCGGTGTGCTGATGTATTTTCACATATCAATGGGTTGTCTAGTTGCTGTTTTTTTTATGTCAAAACAAGGTTGTTTTGCTGTTGGCTTTTGGTGTAAAAAACGAGCCGTTTGGTTGGGTTTTTGTTGTATAAAAATGTTTTCTGGTTCTGGTCTTTTGTTTTGGTGTCACATGCTTTTGTTTTGTATATATTATTTGCGCCCCAAGATGTTCGCTAGTAATCTGTATATTTTAGTAGTCTAGTGTCTACTTGTCTATAAATCCAGTGATTTTATGTATATTTAATAATATATGTTATTGTTAATACACATTTTGAGTTTACAATGTAAATAATAGCTTGGTAAAAGGTTTGCGTGTTATTTTATTTTAGAGCATATAATATAATTGGTTTTGAGTAAATCAATAAAACAAGTATGCATATATGTATGAGAGTGCATACGTGTTTTACTGCTTTTGGTGAATTTGTTGCCTTGACGGCACATGTGTTTCTGCTTCGGAGTTTAAATGTATTAAAAGTGCATATATGTTTTTAGTTATGATATAAGGATGTTTTGTGTTTAGTTCTCGATTTAAAGGTGCACTAGTGTTGTGTTTTAAGACCGATTAATTTTGAAAGAAGTCAAGAATATGGTCTCATGTGCACGTTAGATTTACATTGTTCATATGTATTTTGTTAGTTATTATGATTAAATAATTCGCTTATTAATTGGTTGTAGTTGCGGTACAAGTATGATGAGTGATGTGAAGAGTACACATGTGTTTTGTACATAGTATCTAGCGAGAAGATAATTATGATAAAGAGTGCATGTGTTTTGTACATACAAGTGTACATAAATACAAGTGCACATATATCGCATAAAGAAATCCAAAGTGTCCAAGGAGGAAAATATATGTGCATATGCGGCAACATATTTTGCTTTTAGAAATTTGTACTTAGAATACTATATCACATGATTTGTAAATTTTGTATCTAATGTTTTTGTTCTAAATTGTATACAATACATGTAAATACATCTGCTTTCCATTCCATGCACTACAAACACACGTAAATTTATATTATCTAAAAAACATATATGCACCTTACAAAATATATGTAAATTGAACACTACAAACACACGAATTTAGATTATCTAAAAACACATGTGCACCTCACTAAACAAGCATGTCGGAAAAAATTATTCAAAAAAAAAAAAAAAAAAACCTAAAATTAGGGAAAAAACGTTTTTATTAACAAAATTTCAAAAGAAAATAAAATGTACTTTTACTATTATACCCTTTTAAATTAAATAATAAAATTAATATTCAAAAAACTCGATTGGTTGATGGTATTTCGCAGCTTCGACCTTTTTATGCTCTGAAAAGAACCCTTCCTATATGTATATGTATATATATATATATATATATATATATATATATATATATATATATATATATATATATATATATATATATATATGTATATATGTATATATATATATGTATATATATATATATATATATATATATATATATATATATATATATATATATATATATATATATATATATATATATATATATATATATATATATATATATATATATATATATATGTATATATATGTATATATATATATATAATATGTATATATATAATACATATATATATATATATACATATATATATATCTCTATATTATATATAACAGAGGCATTTATAGATTAACGCCACCTAAATGCCAAATAATCAAATTTCATGCCACATAAGCAGTTGTTGTCCAACTAAGCAATTAATTGTTAAATTTCGGAATTTTATTATTTTTTTTGTAATTTTCGGATTTTTATTAAACATTTTTGAAAATTGTTTATAAAAAAGGTTCCTTGCAAGGATTGAACCTTGGTTGTTTTGATAAATAACTTGTGTATTTACCACTTAGGCAACAAGTTATTTTGATAATTATGTTGCATATTATAATCTGTAAATGCCTATAATTATCTTGGAATCCTATACTAAATACATGTCTTTTCCTTAAATATAGTTTCACGGTATTTTATTTATTCATCACACACAACCCTAATTCTTTATCAAGGCTTTCACAATATACGGTATTGCTTTAAACATGCTTTATTATCTTGCTTTGTTTGTTCCTAATGATCTAGGTACAGCCGAGAGTTTTGATGCGCCTATGCCACCAATTTTTGATTTTGAATGAATGTGAATTTGATTTAGTGAAAACATTTTTTTCCCAGATTGATTATATTAATGTTTTGGAGTTTGGTTATGATGTTCTTTTGATTTAACAAGATATTGTAGCAGATGATTTTTTTTCAACATGTAGTTCTATTGGCTATTTAAGTTACCTACAGGAAACTTTGTTGTTCAACCATCAATATTTTCTAAGGTCCATGCAAAGCTAATACAATAGTACTTTGCGGACTTTGCCAATGTAAGTAAAAGCAATACTTGAACAACTGTGAACCTTCTTTCCGTTACATTTATGTAACAACGCAAACACATTTAAGGTTTTGCAGGCACATTAAATAAACTGAAAAGTCGATGACCCCGTGATATTGATATGGTTCCGGATGCTCGTGTGATAGGAAATCGCCAAACAATCCTTTTAACACAAGTGATGCTAGAAGTATTTTAGACAATGTGAAAACTAGAATTATGGACTTCAAGAGATCATAAAACTAAAACCCATATTACAACTAACATCCGTTTTCTAGTTTTGATAATGAAAATAAAAGTTTTTGAAATCGAATTGCCTCACCGAATAACATCAACTCAAGGGTAATTCATTTTAAACAAGCATTTTGAAAGAAACAATTGACTTTGTCAAGGACCATAAATCCGGTAAAGCAAGCTAATGAAAGTGTTGAACACATCAAAGTTTTGGAAAATTTAAATGATTCTCTCTTCAAGATGTTCTCGACTCATCGATATTATGTCCATTATTTTACAAACATATTCTGTTGAGGATCATGAAAGACTCGATCGAGACATCCAAATTGTTTCAAAATATAAAAAGCTCTTGAAAAACTTGAAAAAGAAAATGTATCATATTTTAAACAACTTGATCAAAAAGCGAGGAATGCAAGTATGACAACCGTCGATGAGCGCCTTACAATGACATGAAAGCGAAAATGATCTTTGAGGGATCACCGAATGTCAAAAAGGAAAGGCAATGGATCGAGATTACAAAACCATTGATCGAGGAGAAAGCAAATGTTCCAAAACCGTTTTCAAACCAAAATGTCTGCTTTCTCCGCCTCCAAAAGTCAATGAGAAAATGATTTGTCAAAACAAGTCACTCCACCGCCTTGCCTAAACAAAATGTTGAAAATGAAAAGTTGTTATCGAGAAACCAAAAGTTTTAGCTCCGGCCTTTTTAGGATGAGTACTACTAATGCGCCCCGCCTCCACATCTAAAATATATGGAACAAACGACATAAGTTTAAACAAGCACTCTAAAGAGACTAGGAAAGCCGAAACCACTTCTCTTGATAACAAAGTGAATCCTAATGAGTGTGTCTTACCTTCTACAAGACTAGAAAGCACCTCTAGGAGCAAGCAGACTAAAGCCTAAGAGCAATACAAGGAACAATAGAGTCTCGCATGCCTCAAGAGTAGTAGCTTGAATAAAGAGAAGAAAGTAGAAGACCACCCTAGGAATTTACCGCTTTATAATAAGAAAGACATTTCATCCGAATGTAATGAACCTATGAAACTTGCTAAGTCTAATGAATGTGTTGAATCTTTTGTTTAACTTGCAAGAAATCTTTAATTAATGTTCAAGATGATTGTATTTCTAAGAATGTGAATGATAAGCTCATAAGAAGAACGCCCAAAAGAACTTATGCTAAACGAATAGGAAGACTAGTGGCAAGGCTTAGGCTTTACACTACTGATAGGAAGCATAGTCCTTACTTTAGGGATGACATTTGGAAACCAACGGGTAGAACCTTCACACTCCATAATGGTAGAATGAGTCATGAACCCGCCTTCCCGATGAGATAACTTCTATGAGTGTGATCGATTTTACCTCTAACATAAAGGAACCAAAATCAAAACGGTTTCCAAAATCTTCTTCTTCGTTTGGCAAAGTTATCGAAATATGTCTTTGGATCGTCGACTGGTTGCTCCAAGCACATGACCGGAATCAAGTCACGATCAATTTCGTCTAGAAATTCATGGAACCGTCACGCTTTGGAAATGATCATGTAGCAGCTATCATGGGTTATGGAGATCTACCTTTAGAAATTATTTGATCACTCGGGTTTATTATGTCAAGGGTTGGGACACAATTTGTTTCGATCGGGAAGTTACGTGATGCGATTTAGAGGTTGCTTTTAGGAAAAATGCTTGCTTCGTTAGAAACTTGATGGCACCGATCTCTTAACTGGAATCATAATACAAACTTGTATGATATCGACATAAACAAAATGGCCTCTTCATCACCAATATGTCTTATGACACGAGCATCCGAACAAAGTCCGGGTTGTGGCATAGAAGATTATCCCATCTCAATTTCGACACCATCAACAACCGCCAAAGACAACATCGCAACGGACTTCCAAATTTCAAATACACCAAAGATCACTTAGTCCATCATGCGAACAAGGAAAAAGCAAAAGAGCATCATATAAACCCAAACCCGCACTCTAGTTCGAAGCAAGTTTGCATATTTTGCACATGGACTTATGTGGCCCAATGTGAGTTGAAAGCATTAATGGAAAAAGTATATTCTTGTTATCGTTGATGACTATTCAAGATATACATGGGTTAAGTTTCGAGGTCAAAATACACGGCACCGTGCATCATCATCACCTTCCCGAAACGTATTCAAGTACTTCTTCAAGCTCCTATAAGGGTAGTAAAATGCACAACGGCACATAATTTACTAATCGAGTTAAGAGCTTATTTTGAAGATGTTGAATCACACATCGACATCGCTTGTTAGAACTCCACATCAAAATACGGTAGTAGAAAGAAGAAATCGTACTTTGTGGAAGTCGCCGCACAATGCTAATCTATTCTAGTGCACCGTTATTTCTATGGGTCGATGCGCTGCTTGCGCTTGTTTCACTCGTAACCCATCCCTAATCCATCCAAGATTCAATAAACCCCATATGAGCTAGCGAACAATGTAAAACCCGATATCTCTTACCTTCACGTGTTTGGCGCTTTGTGCTATCCAACGAACGACAAAGAAGATCTAGGAAAACCGAAAGCTAAAGGTGATATTGGAATCTTCATTGGATACTCGTAAAACTCGAGGGCATCTGTGGTGCATAATGTAAGAACTAGGAAGATAATGGAGACGATTAATGTGAATTTGACGAACTTTCACAAATGGCTTCGAGAGACTCGCCTAGAACCCGCACCAAACCCGCAGACTTCCGGACACATCGATCAGACTCATACAACAAAGAGCTCCATCAACTTTGTCGCCACACCTCATGAACAAGAATGGGAGAAATTCTTCGAGTTAATGTTCGATGAATACTATGGTGGAACTCGACAAATGCATCAAACCATCATTCCACCGCACCCGCCAAAATCATCTACCACCACCAATGAAGATGCATCTACAACGGTCGAAACCAATTCACCAACTCCATCAACGCCATACATCGACTTCGCAAATCCTATTCTTACAACAGCTTTACCAAAGTAGCTGATGAGCAAAACCAAAACATATCATTGCAAGAAGAACCTTCACAAACCGTAACTATGCAACGTTAGATGCGCACTTATTTGAAAACCCGCTTGCTACGGAATCGCTTGAATCATCTTCAAGCTTACTAGAACCATCTAACTCGCATACATATAATCATCGGTATCCTTCACTCAAGTGGACTAAAGACCACCCAATTGAACAAATTATTAGTGAACCTTCATAATTCAGACGAGATGCTAACTTGCCACCGATTGCGACTTGTGCATTTACATTTGCTCAATTAGCAACATCGAACCGAAAACATTAGGAGGCAATGGCGTATAACGCTGGATAGAAGCGATGTAGAGGAACTTCTCCAATACCGCCTACATAACTCTTGGGATTTGGTTCCAAGACCAATTGACATTCGGCCATTGATCTCAAATGGTTATGGAAGAACAAAAGGGATGAAGAGATGACCGTAATTCGCAACAAAGCTCGCCTCGTGGCCAAAGGATATGATGTGAAGAAGGGATAGACTTTGAAGAGTCATTCACGCCGTAGCCGACTTGAGGCGTCAGATATTCTTAGCTTGTGCAATACTCACAAAAACATCACGGTTTATCGATGGACATTAAGACCGCGTTCTTGAATGGAACTCGAAAGAAGAAGTGTACGTGAGTCGCCCGTAAGGCTTCATAGACATGGAACATCTAGACTACGCCTACAAACTCAAAAAGGCAATCTATGGCTTGAAACAAGCTCCGAGAGCGTGGTATGACGAATCGTCCTCTTTCCGATTCTAAACAATTTCACCAAAGGAACGGTTGATCCTACCTTGTTTACACAAAATGCAAAATGACATTTTGATTGTTCGATTTACGTGGACGACATCATTTTGGGTCCACTAATCCGAATCTTTCAAAACATTTTGAAAATCTCATGAAAAGCAAATTTGAAATGTCCATGATGGGGAACTAAAGTTTTTCTTGGTTTACAAATACATCATCCCCCACGTGGAATTTTTATTAATCAAGCAAAATATACAACCGAGATTTTGAAAAATCATGGTATGGATAATTGTGACTCTTATCGGTACACCAATGGTAACTTCACCAAAAATTGGAGCCGATTTATTTGGGAAACCTATTGATCCGAAGAAATATCGAGCATGATTGGTTCTCTCATGTACCTCACTGCTAGTCGAATTCGATATTCATTTTGTCGCTTGCTTATTAGCACGGTTTCGTGAAAAGCCCATCGAATCGCACCTCAAAGAGGTTAAAAGGATCTTTCGCACCAAGACATGCGTTCACATGGGACTTTGGTATCCGGAAGGAATCTGATTTGATCTAATTGCCTTTTCGATGCGGACCACGCAGTGATCAAGTTACGCAAAAAGTACATCGTGAGGAGCACAAGTTTGGGTGAAAAGTTAGTCACCGGTCTTCAAAGAAACAAGATTGCACTGCACTTTCAACCGGGCCGAGTATGTGTCTCTATCTCACAGTTGTGCTCAAGTTCTATGGATGAGAACACAACTCACAGATTATGGCTTTACTTTCGATAAAATACCTATGTATTGTGACTCAAAAGTGCCATAGCCATCTCATGCAATCCTCGCTTCATCACTCAAAGACCAAGCATATAAGAGTACGCTATCACTTCATAAAAGAACACGTGGAAGAAGGTAATGTTGAATTATTTTTCGTGAAGATGATTACCAACTCGCCGATCTATTTACTAAAGCCCTTCCAAAAGAAAGGTTTGACGATTTAGTTCGACGAATTGAATGCGGCTTCAACCCCGAGGAGTTAGAACGTCTTCTCGAATCTTCTTGAAAATGATTTTCCAAAGCTTCATTTGTAAATATTTTGAAAACAAAATACAAAATTTGAAAACCAACAAAAGCAAAATATAAAAATATAAAACTTTCAAAAATACAAAAACAATAGAAAATCAAAATCCAAAAATATTCTTTTCACGACATGTCTCTCGATAATCGATATTCAGACGCTTCTAGAAATGTCATTCAACAATGATACGGACATATACGGATGCTTGAGCGAGAGTTCTTTAAATGTTTTCTAAAACATGTCGTTTCTAAAAAATTTTCAAAATGGCTTTCAGATACTTCGATTTAAAACCCGGACTAAAATGATGACTTTTGATTATTTTCAAATCAAAATCGTGTTTTTAAAGAAAAATCTAGTGTACGCCTTGAGGCACTACATTTAAAATCGGTGAGAATCATCATCATCTCGAGCACCTTTTCAAGATTGTTCAAAAGATTTTCAAAATCTTTCAAAATATTTTGTGCTCAAGATAACTCCTCTAAAACCCTTTAATTGATTATGCTTTATTAAAGTGGAGAGTATAAACCAAAATATTCCAAATTCATGCTTAAATCAAACCGCTTGTCTCCCAAAAGATTCTAAAATGATGTTTAATCCGTTGATATAAAAATATCACGAATATGCTATTTTGAGGGGAGAAGACGTGATTAAAATGTGATCAAAAAAGCTTAATGATCGATGTTTAAATCTCAAAAGAGCTCGACTCGCTTGAAACCATTGAATTGACGAGGAATCAAAGTCAAGAATGTATCATTTCGAGAAACCGTGATAGACATGCACTTTCATGGGTCTAACCTTCTTTTCAAGAAGTGTTTACAACTTCAAGGTAGTTATTAAAGCTAGTTGTCACCTAAAACCGATAATGGAACTCTAACTAAGCAACGTAATCATGTCTCATGGGGAATTGTCTATCATGAGCCGATCAATTCAAAAAGTGCGAACTCTACCTCTATGTGCATTTCACAAAACTTATAAGCACATGTGAAGGGGAGTGTTTCGAAAATATAAACCTCGTAGTGTTTCAAACATGTTTTCAATCATAAACACTCGAGAGATTTTCAAGAAAAGGTTTTATGGCAACATGGGACACTCATGGAGTTATAAGGTGACTAAGGATAGGTAAATCCGTCCTATGATCCGCTGAGCCGAGGGGATCTACCCAAGGACATCACAAATAGTTAGTATTAGAAGTCCTTAGGAATGATTGAAAAAGGAGTAATGTGAGAAAGGAGAAGAAGGGGTTGAAGAATTAAAAATAAAAGTAAAAGAAAGGGTGAAAAGAAATAGCCCTCCATAATCAACCTTAGGGCGTAAACCGGTTCAATACATATGCTCTTTGGTTGTCACTTAGATGACGCCGATATTGAAGACAAAGACGTCATGGACCCAGTGACGCACTGCACTAAACCTTCTAGCCACTCAATTCCTCTTAAAATGGATTTGTTTCATTTTCACCGAGAACCCTACATAATCTATCGAATTTCTCTTAGAGATCGTTGGTATTGAAGAAGGAGGCCCTCTCCCTAGTCTCCGCTTAGGAAAACCAAAATGCACTAATTGAGTCTAGAGCCACGAGATTCATCAAAAGATCTCATAGGAACACTTGACATGACATCGCTTGTTGTTCATCAATTAGGACACAAGTGATATATTCTAGAGTCCCACGCAGATCTTAGCAACCGCCGTAACATTTATGAGAAGTTTCACATCCGTGATCTTCAATGATTGAATGGAAACTCCGCCAGGTCAACATCAAGCACCCCGACAAAGCAGTCACTTCGTAACTCTTCGTGGATTACGCTTAGTGTGTCTTAAACAATCTACAGCCAGGGTGATGCTCGGCGTACCTCACCGACTCACCCGAACCAGTAGGTGTGTTTTGCAGACATCGCGTTATCTCACTTGTGGGACTCAGCTCAGAACGGCCTTTGTGAGAATTAGAGACGTGTTTTCACACTATGTCATAACACACTCAAATTCAAACTTGATAGCTACTGGATTATTTCTAACCCATGTTTTATGTTTTCTTATGGATGCTCATGAGGAAGAGATCGTGCGATTCTCCACATGCTCATACCAACAACACATGAAAGTTCTCATCAAAATCAAAGGCAACAAAAGTTAAAGATGATTCTTCGTCAATGTCAAAGAATCTACAAAGTATAAAGACTCGAGAACTACATCATTGGCAATTAAAAATCAAATAGAAGTGTGAGCATGGTGGAGAAAGACGGAGACACCTAACCAACGGTTGACAACGCGCAGACAACCACATTAATTGATCATAAAGCATGAAGGAACAAAGAATCAAGACTATTCTATATCTACACGCAAAGTTCAAGCTTAAGGAAAGTAAAGACCTAATCAAGTGGAGCATCTTTTGAATGACCACCCCTTAGGGGGAGATTGTTATCCGTAAAATTTTTATTAGAAGTGATGGTCATTCACGTTTAGGAACTTTGTAACGTGTGTTAGATATCGTGCTAGAATAGTCGACGGGCTCATGGATTAGGCTATGCTAAATGGCTAAATGTTATGTTAAGCTAGCCTTGTATAAGTTGTCATCCAATCCAAGTCCAATCCAAGCCCATCCCAAAGCCTATTAGGGCATATGTAAGGAAGTATAAATACCCCTCAAATGGTCATTTGAGGGGTGTGCTTGAGTGTGTATGTGTGTGTGTTTTCCTTTGATATTAAAGTTCTTCTTTTCATCTTATTTCTCTAACACATATACGCATAACCTATCATCATCAAGTCACCATCTTTCTCATCTTTCCTTCTTATTTACGCATAGCTTTGTGTTTGTGTTTTACGTGTAAGCTTGTGTGGTAAAGCTTGGTATAACATGATAAGGTTGATATATTTAAGGTCCTACAAGGCCAAAGTAAGAATGACGAGGAGTTTAAGGAGATTACTCCTAATAGAAGAAATTTGTGTATGACGGAAGAAATGCGCACCCCAATAAGTGATTCAATAAGTAATTCTTCACAAAAGTGCACTCACGCTAAGTTTACGGGAGAATTCAACCCTTTGACAAAGTTGTCGAATAATAGTTGCAGAAAGACTGATAATTAGTTCGGAGAAAAATTAGTTAGTGAACCAAAGCCAAAGCTTAAACGGTTACTAAGTATGGTGATATAGAAAATGGGAATTTGCTAGACAAGGAAAATATTGTTTGCCATTCATAAGTTCCTCGGTAGATCAAATGCTCGATTGGATCATCCTCCCAAGAAACATGCTAGAGGTACATTGCCTATCTTTGTCAAGCTTCAAGCTCTTATGATGCTCTTTTGTAGGACATAGGGTTTTAGATGATGTGCTTTGAAACTAATTATTGCGACATTAAGTCGTAATAACATGTTTCAAGTGTTTTTTGAAGGAAAAATGGGTGGGTCGGGGCCGAATGAATAACAGGTCAACACGGACAATGTATTAGTATGGGTCGAAATGGTTTGGTGTGCTAATTCTAATGAAAAAACTATATTTTGAATAACTTAATTAATGTGATTTTATACATTAAAATTATAGTGTTTCTTGGGAGACATTCTAGCCGTTTGACCCTTTTCGTGTTAGCTACTATTTTTTTGCTTCTACTATCTTGACGCGTTAGATTAGAAGACAGCCTAAATTATAAATAAACATGTCGAAATTGCCACCTCTGTGTAAGAGCGATTATTCTATAGTGCGGGTTAGAAGTGTAAAACTGGGAAAAGTGCTTATTGAGATAAGTGTAAAAGTGAATGCATGTCCCTATCTTTAATCAACTGATTAGCTGAATTTGATTCTTTTATCACTTTAAAACACACATCCAAACACCCCAGTAAGATTTTTAAATGGTATACTTAGTGTCTATATCTCAGAATCAGTGTGTGAAGTCGCTAAATGATGCCCAAGCTTTTATCGACGATGAAGCCGAGTAAGTCCATGCTTATCTTAATTTTTAAAGGTCATTAAATTTCAATTACCGAGGTTCCGATTATGACCCATTTGGCTAATAGCTTTAGAATCCATTCACAAAAAATGAACTTACTACGTGGCATCGATCTAAAGAAGATTGTTGGGAAGATGAATGGTGCTTCAGGTGCAGAACTTAAGGTTAGTTCCCAGACATGATACTCTTTAACTATTTTGTAGGAGGTGTCTTGGTATCTAGAAGCAACGTTAGGTTCCTTCTTTAAAATTAGAGAGCACGGTTTATTGTTTATGTTGGCTAATAACCCCTCTCAGACTAACATTTCCCTATAGGTGAAAAATTGGCCGGTTGGATGATCGGTCGGTTTGGGTTAGAATGAACTAACTTTTAACCATAAAGTTTGGTCTGTTGTATAGTTAACTGTTGTGCAACTCAGAATTAGTGAAATTTATGTGCAACTAGATCAATGGAGCTTTATTAGAGATAACGGATAGTACGTGCTCAAGTACAAACAAAATTCACAAACCAACACATTTAGGTTCAAGCTTTAGACTTCAAACCATACCCGAGTGGAAACAAAGGATCATATGAGTTTTGATGAGTATTCATAGGTAGTTGATCAACTGCTTTAAACCATGAAACAGAAGCCATCCATGAAACTCATAATCTCCAAAGATAACTGTTAGCCTTGCCTTTTTATAAAGATAACGTCACTTAAGTGAATTAGACTAGATACGTAGTATACTTTGCCCATAGGGACTAGTATTGGTTAAGTGGCAAAGTAGTGGTTGGATGAGCCTATAAATACCCCTCATGACTCTCCATGAGAGGTGAGGTGAATCATTTGGCTAGGTGTAGTGTGTGTTTCTTTAATAAAAGTCTTGTGTTTTCTCCTCCCTCTCTCTACTTTCTCTCTTTAAACAAGATGAATACTTTCATCTTCAATCACCAACCCCGACCTCCCGAACCACATAAATCATATGTTAAATTGATCCTAACAATAACATTTCCTTCAGTCCCGGGCAACCATGCAACAACCAATGCATCCAAAGTTTCGAGTACTGATGGCTCTAAAACCAATGGCCTACCAGAAATAAGAATTGCTAGAGTTGGGATTTTATCCGCAACTAACTTTAATAATTCATTTCCATTAAAAGGAATGGTGAGTTCTCGAATTATCACCGATTCAACGTATGGAGCTTCACCAACGACTACAATTGCATAGGAAAAATCTTGTGCACAAAGGTGTCAATTGTTGGATTTTCTTCATATACCACTTCAAGATTTTCTCCTATGGCTTCTTTAACAAGATCCGTAATCGTTGTTCCCGAGCACAAAATTGTTTTCAAGAATAACATCTTGAACAAACCATTGGAATTAGTTAAAGAACTCTATTTGATATGAAATCAACCATTGGAGATGCTCTAAGCTAACATATTTGATGCTTTTTATTATTAACCAACTTAACCAAACTGCTCGATGTTATCGCTAATTTAAGTTTCTATGCTCAACTCGATAAGCTTTTAAGCCCGAAAACCTTCTAAACCCATAAAATAAGGTAATCCAATGCCCCTAAATATACAACATAAAAATACTTGATAACTAACCGTAACTTTATAATATGTTGTGATATTTGTCTTTAACAAGCTTAAAGGGTATCCTATTGCATGCTTCACTAACTTCAAAGAACCGTATGGACGCCAGACACCATTGGAGTTGTCACCGAGGCTCGCAATGATGCTTAAAATGGCCTAAAGTATTGACCACATGTACTCTTATCCTCGGATTCTTACAACCGTAGTATGAAATATGTATCCAATGCTTCGTTATGAATCTTCCATGGCCTTATCAACCCTTAGTCTCTCCCACATCGTGTTGTCACAATTCTCAAATTCGCCATTTCTTAAATTAAATATGCATCATGTTAGTTCATTCATGATTTTGCATTTCACATTAAACGATAAATTTCATATTAAATTAACGTTATCGCGTGAGTTATTATTTTGAGCATTTAATCCGTTACTTTCAAAAATGATCCCGACATATTTTTAAACTTACATTTAGTTTATAAAACTATATTTTGAGTTACCTAGTGTTTTAAATTTATTTTGTCTATAAATCGTTAAAGTTATATTATTACGACGTTTTTCTTAAAACTATACGGTAATTATTTTATCACTCAATTTTTACAAGGGATGTATTTTACAATTATTATGATCTCATTATACTCTAATTTGATCTATTAAAATTTACTTGTACCAAAACGTTACCATTTACTTTACAAGTTATTATTACTACATGTACACTTTACTTACATTTTCTAATAATTATACAAGTATATTCATTATGTAAAAAAAAAAAAAATATATATATTTTTGAGATGCATCCCCAAAACCGCCATGGGGGAATGGTTAGCATTTATGGTTTGGTAACATGTTTCTTTGATAGTATATATCTATACTCAATGTAAAAGTTTCAACTCATTCACTCATTCACTTACTTTCATTATTCAACAAGTGGTAAAAGTTTTCTTCTCTCTCATTCTTCATCCTAAAACCGGTTCATCAAGTAGATTCAAGGAGATCATCAAAATTTTTTTCTCAAGCTCAAGTAACAATCTAGAATCACACTCTTTATTAGGTTTTGAAATAAAAACCAAGAGTGTTTAGGCTAAACCTTGTTCCTTGCACCTCATCATATTAACTAGTAAGCATATTTCTTTCATTTTTCATATTTCCTTTTCATTTCATATGTATCTCTTCATTTTTGGTACAAACATGCAAGACATATGTGATTTATACCATTTTTTACATGATTTTAGAGTTATATATATATCTATGGTCATCCTATAATTATCCCTTGGTATACTTTGGTCTTGATGATGATTAGGAACCCATGACACCCTAAGAAGGTGTATGGTAGGATTAGATTAGCTTTGGAGTTGATTTGAAGGGATTAGAATAGGTTTTGTCCGAGAAAAACTATTTTCGATACGTATAAAATGTATTCTGTCCTTGTTTTGATTTTCTGGAAAAACCGACAGTAGGCACGACTTTTTGGCCTTGATATTTAGAAAATATACTTTAAAACGAATCCGTGGCCGCTTGAACGGATTAAAACGGAGTTATAACGAAGAAGTTATGGATTTTACAAGTTTGACGACGAAATATATAATTTTCAGAAATTTCAGCATACTATTTTTCTTTTGTACGAGTCAAAAACGAGCCTTAAGCTTCACAAATTATTTCGACTTGTCAAAATATATTAGTATACTTTGATACGAAGCTAAGGACGATTATAATGTGAAAACGGATTTGAAACGTCAAAGATATGCACGTTTTCATAAAATTGCCGTAACTATTATTTTCCGAAAAACTATATTATTTTTACGATACAAGTGTTACGGTAACTAAAACGACCATGTTGGAGGCTGTTTTTAACCATGATGTGGAACTTTTTGGAACGAAATGTCTTCTAGTAAAATCAAGATCACCGAGCATATTTTTCAAAACGACAAGACATTTGTATAGCGGAGTTGTAATAAATTAATTACGGATGTTTAAACTTGGCCGAAACTCACTTTTTACATAACAATTAGCCAAAATCACCATCTTTAACCCTTATTATCTTTATGTTCGAGACCTTTATGACGAAAACTCCTGAACTCGAAACTTCTAGATTTCGATACAAACTTTCCAAAACCGTCGAGTTCGTTTCTCTAACGATCGACGACACCATTTTACGACTAGTTTTTCGGAGCCATTTTGTTAATTTCATGAAAATTCGACGACATTGTTTTGCGACGAAAAGTGATAATTTCACTATAAATCATTACGAAACCATTGTAGGATGACATTTTGACGTAAAACTTGTAAAGTGATTTTGAAGGGTCAAGACGTCAAAAGAGTATTTTTCGACGATAAGTAATTATTTTCAAAACTCGCAAATGGTATAAATAACATATGAAATGCATGCATAACATTACATTGCAACTCATTACATATCATATCATTCGTAATAGGTCCCGTTAAAGTATCACATTATACCTCGGTGTACTCACTTTTGTCATCACACCGCTTTACCAAGTGAGTAATCACATCCCTTTTACCGCTTTTACTATATTTTGGGGCGAAATGCATGAACCATTCTTGAGCTAAATTGATTACTACTTTTATTAACTTGTTTGACTAGAACTTGTGAACTCGAACCAAATCCTTGAACTTAATTACGAAATTATGACTTGTTCGAACTTATTGAACCGTACATGTTATGACCTTGTCCTAAAGTCTCCCATGTTCTCATCACTATAAAGTCTCCCATGTTCGGAGCATCACTATAAAGTCTCCCATGTTCGAGCATCACTATAAAGTCTCCCATGTTCGAGCATCACTATAAAGTCTCCCATGTTCGAGCATATCTCCCGTTGGGAAGAGGCACCCAAGATATCTTTGGGAAGAGGCACCCAGATATCTTTGGGAAGAGGCACCCAAGATATCTTTGGGAAGAGGCACCCAAGATAACTTTGGGTAGTGGCACCCAGTTTAATTTGGTTTTATCGGTAGCATCCTCGAATTATTATATTCGTGGTACTATATTGTGAACTATTATGACCGCTTATACTTGACTATTAGACATATTACTTTTGGCAAGGGTTGTGAACACACAGTTTGCAAGTTTTGTATGGGCGGAACTTGAACCGAGTGGATTTACAATGCCTTTGCTTTGCGAACCATTTTTCGTTGACCGAAAGCTTTGGTTATTTCTTTCGAGTTTTCTTATTTTGCTAAACATGTTTACTCACCAACTATTTTCATAGTTGACCCGTTTTTTTTTCTCTCATGCATTTCAGGTGATCGTTAGTACGCTTTTTCTACCAAGTCTTGCATAATGAAGTTTTCACTTGTCAATATAAATCATTATGTAATAGAACGAAATATTTTGGGAACTAAACTTGTAATATATTTGCCGATGACGGCTAAACTAGTATTGTAATAGTGTACTCTTTCTTTTAAATATTAATGTTGGTATGTTCTATTATCTTGTGCTTATGTTCCTCCGTTACACCTCGTGTTTCCGCCCCGCGAGGGTGTGATGATTGGTATCGAGCCAAAGGTTATAGAGAATGCCGATTTTCAAAAATAAAAATCACAACTATAACCGAAAAATTTTTTTATTATTTTATTTTAATAAACAGTGAACATTATCCGAGTCATCTAGTCCTATCGTTGATCGTTAATCATAAATTATACATAGCCCGATCAACTATGTCTAATTTATGAAGAACCATGCAATGATAAGAGTGGTAGTTTTAAATCATGTTTAGTCGAGTCTTTAGAGTCCGTCACCAAGTTGCATTGGTCGGGTGGGTATGCATGGCATGTTTTACGCTCACGTCCACATTACCGTATCTTATTTATACCCTCTCTTTTCCATCTTTCGACTTGTTAGACATAGCATGCCCCGATCCCGCATATTTCGATCACTATAACACACATTACCACCGTTCTACACCTCATCTCGACTTCGTTCGAATGTCGCTTTACTCAACCCGATGTTTTGGTCCTCTCAGAGGATCATGGCCGCAAGAAACACACGCTCAGAGGCAACAACAACGGCAACCCAAACAACAATGACAATCCGCACAACAACGCCGCTGAATAGCGGATCTACTCACCCAAATTATAACACATCTCGATGCTAGACGAACCAACAACGGAGAAGGTACTTCAAACGCCGGTCAAGGATGCGACTACAAAACTTTCATGACATGTAAGCCAATGGAATTTCATGGTACCGAGGGTGCCATTGATCGCTAACCCGGTTCGAGAATGTTGAGTCGAAGCTTAGTATCACGAAATGTGTCAAGGAAACAAGGTTGAGTTCTCTGCCGGTCTACTACAGGTCGAGCATTGACCGGTGGAACAACCAACTACTGATCGTAGGAAGAGGGGCCGCAAATGCACTATCTTGGGAAGCGCTCAAGAAACTACTAACCGATGAGTACCGCAGAAAAGATGAAGTGCGTAAACCGGAAGAAGAATTTTGGAACCACTTGATGGTAGGAGTAGAGATCGATAAGTACACGATCCGGTTCCACGAGTTAACTAGGATGGTTCCTCACATGGTTTCCACCGTGAGAAGTTGATTGACCGATATATATGGGGATTGATACCGAAATTAGAGGATGTCACTGTCAAAACCAACCACTCGCAAGTCACGCGAGTATGGCGATCGCTTGACAAATGATGTGATCCGTCCGAGAACTAACAAAAGCAAACGACAATGGACGAAAGCGACAGGAGGATCACCAGGAAACCGAGACCGTAATCAAGAAACAAGAGGCGCCGAATAACCCGTAACTATGGGCGACCACCAGAGCGCAAAGGATATGCGAGTCCACATCCTTTGTGCACTCGATGTAATTATCATCACTTAGAGATCGCCCAAGGTGCGGCAAATGTGGATGACGGGCCACTTCGCGAAATTGCTCAAACAGACTGGAATCAAGGACGAGAAAAGCATGTTACGAGTGTGGAAGTCTAGATCACCTTCGCAATACCGCCCAAAGTCGAAAAGAACTCCCAATCAAGGAGGTAATCGTCCAAACTGGCGTTGGCAATAGAAGGCCCACAAGATCGAACATTGAAATTCCTCCCGCACGTGGTCGAGCATTCTATCTGGGCACCGAGGAAGCCCGCAACGCTTAACGGGTACATTCCTTTGAACAATCACTTTATTTCTGTGCAACATGATTTTGAGTGCTTAACTTCCTTCCAATTCTTACCACGTTCACGACATTGATTAATTTGAGACCTATTGTTATCGACCTTAGTTGTTATATATATTTTGTTGATTTGATTTGAATTGTGTAAGCAAATTCAATATCGAGCGAATCTTTCAAAAGACTTCATTCAAGGATGTTGAATCCTATCTTTCTAACAACTTGTTTCCTAGCTTGATCTAGTGACGCTCTTGTTTGATGAGTTGCGAAAATCAAGCTAAGAGACAAGTTTACTCAAGTCGGTTTAGTTTAATCTCATGACGCTCTTGTTTGATGAGTTGTGAGATTAAATTAGAATCGACTACCTAAAGGTCTTTGAGAGCTACGCTCGATATTGGGCAAGTTTACCCTATCCAATCTAATCACGGGCACGCACTTAGTTGAATGGGGAACCCATGCGCATGGGCATTAATATGATCATTTAGACTATTCGACGAGCATGAACTTTAGAACTCTTGTCGAGGTTCGGACCATAGTATCGTTAATCGAATCACGGGACGTGATTCACCGACATGGGAAGAATGTCACAATTCTCAAATTCGCCATTTCTTAAATTAAATATGCATCATGTTAGTTCATTCATGATTTTGCATTTCACATTAAACGATAAATTTCATATTAAATTAACGTTATCGCGTGAGTTATTATTTTGAGCATTTAATCCGTTACTTTCAAAAATGATCCCGACATATTTTTAAACTTACATTTAGTTTATAAAAACTATATTTTGAGTTACCTAGTGTTTTAAATTTATTTTGTCTATAAATCGTTAAAGTTATATTATTACGACGTTTTTCTTAAAAACTATACGGTAATTATTTTATCACTCAATTTTTACAAGGGATGTATTTTTACAATTATTATGATCTCATTATACTCTAATTTGATCTATTAAAAATTTACTTGTACCAAAACGTTACCATTTACTTTACAAGTTATTATTACTACATGTACACTTTACTTACATTTTCTAATAATTATACAAGTATATTCATTATGTAAAAAAAATATATATATATATATATATTTTTGGAGATGCATCCCCCCCAAAACCGGCCATGGGGGGGGGGAATAGTTAGCATTTATGGTTTGGTAACATGTTTCTTTGATAGTATATATCTATACTCAATGTAAAAGTTTCAACTCATTCACTCATTCACTTACTTTCATTATTCAACAAGTGGTAAAAGTTTTCTTCTCTCTCATTCTTCATCCTAAAACCGGTTCATCAAGTAGATTCAAGGAGATCATCAAAAATAAAATTTTCTCAAGCTCAAGTAACAATCTAGAATCACACTCTTTATTAGGTTTTGAAATAAAAACCAAGAGTGTTTAGGCTAAACCTTGTTCCTTGCACCTCATCATATTAACTAGTAAGCATATTTCTTTCATTTTTCATATTTCCTTTTCATTTCATATGTATCTCTTCATTTTGGTACAAACATGCAAGACATATGTGATTTATACCATTTTACATGATTTTAGAGTTATATATATATCTATGGTCATCCTATAATTATCCCTTGGTATACTTTGGTCTTGATGATGATTAGGAACCCATGACACCCTAAGAAGGTGTATGGTAGGATTAGATTAGCTTTGGAGTTGATTTGAAGGGATTAGAATAGGTTTTGTCCGAGAAAACTATTTTCGATACGTATAAAATGTATTCTGTCCTTGTTTTGATTTTCTGGAAAACCGACAGTAGGCACGACTTTTGGCCTTGATATTTAGAAAATATACTTTAAAACGAATCCGTGGTCGCTTGAACGGATTAAAACGGAGTTATAACGAAGAAGTTATGGATTTTACAAGTTTGACGCATTTAAATATATAATTTTCGTAAATTTCAGATACTATTTTTCTTTTGTACGAGTCAAAACGAGCCTTAAGCTTCACAAATTATTTCGACTTGTCAAAATATATTAGTATACTTCGATACGAAGCTAAGGACGATTATACGTGAAAACGGATTTGAAACGTCAAAGATATGCACGTTTTCATAAAATTGCCGTAACTATTATTTTCTGAAAAACTATATTATTTTTACGATACAAGTGTTACGGTAACTAAAACGACCATGTTGGAGGCTGTTTTTAACCATGATGTGGAACTTTTTGGAACGAAATGTCTTCTAGTAAAATCAAGATCACCGAGCATATTTTTCAAAACGACAAGCCCATTTGTATAGCGGAGTTGTAATAAATTAATTACGGATGTTTAAACTTGGCGAAACTCACTTTTTACATAACAATTAGCCAAAATCACCATCTTTAACCCTTATTATCTTTATGTTCGAGACCTTTATGACGAAAACTCCTGAACTGAAACTTCTAGATTTCGATACAAACTTTCCAAAACCGTCGAGTTCGTTCTCTAACGATCGACGTACACCATTTTACGACTAGTTTTTCGGAGCCATTTTTGTTAATTTCATGAAAATTCCGACGACATTGTTTTGCGACGAAAAGTGATAATTTCACTATAAATCATTACGAAACCATTGTAGGATGACATTTTGACGTAAAAACTTGTAAAGTGATTTTTGAAGGGTCAAGACGTCAAAAGAGTATTTTTCGACGATAAGTAATTATTTTCAAAACTCGCAAATGGTATAAATAACATATGAAATGCATGCATAACATTACATTGCAACTCATTACATATCATATCATTCGTAATAGGTCCCGGTTAAAGTATCACATTATACCTCAGTGTACTCACTTTTGTCATCACACCGCTATTTACCAAGTGAGTAATCACATCCCTTTTACCGCTTTTACTATATTTTGGGGCGAAATGCATGAACCATTCTTGAGCTAAATTGATTACTACTTTTATTAACTTGTTTGACTAGAACTTGTGAACTCGAACCAAATCCTTGAACTTAATTACGAAATTATGACTTGTTCGAACTTATTGAACCGTACATGTTATGACCTTGTCCTAAAGTCTCCCATGTTCGAGCATCACTATAAAGTCTCCCATGTTCGAGCATCACTATAAAGTCTCCCATGTTCGAGCATCACTATAAAGTCTCCCATGTTCGTTATAAAGTCTCCCGTGTTCGCGTATCTTTGGGAAGAGGCACCCAAGATATCTTTGGGAAGAGGCACCCAAGATATCTTTGGGAAGAGGCACCCAAGATATCTTTGGGAAGAGGCACCCAAGATAACTTTGGGTAGTGGCACCCGCTTAATTTGGTTTTATCGGTAGCATCCCCGAATTATTATATTCGTGGTACTATATTGTGAACTATTATGACCGCTTATACTTGACTATTAGACATATTACTTTTGGCGGTGGGTTGTGAACACACAGTTGCAAGTTTTGTATGGGCGGAACTTGAACCGAGTGGATTTACAATGCCTTTGCTTTATGAACCATTTTTCGTTGACCGAAAGCTTTGGTTATTTCTTTCGAGTTTTCTTATTTTGCTAAACATGTTTACTCACCAACTATTTTCATAGTTGACCCGTTTTTCTCTCATGCATTTCAGGTGATCGTTAGTACGCTTTTTCTACCAAGTCTTGCATAATGAAGTTTTCACTTGTCAATATAAATCATTATGTAATAGAACGAAATATTTTGGGAACTAAACTTGTAATATATTTGCCGATGACGGCTAAACTAGTATTGTAATAGTGTACTCTTTCTTTTAAATATTAATGTTGGTATGTTCTATTATCTTGTGCTTATGTTCCTCCGTTACACCTCGTTTCCTCCCAGGAGTGTTTCACGGCTGACCATTCATGCTTTAAAGAGGATAGATGCAATGCTCTTTTGTGATACCTCAACCTCGTGTCCACCGTCAAACTATTTTATGAGTTTAAACATGGTGCAGGATCTTTTCTTGGACTATAATGAGCGTATCTATGTTTTCTCCTTTTGTGGCAAGTGTTTTATGGTAATCAAATTTGTTGTAGCTTTTATGTGTGATGAGATAAGTTGTGCCTTTACATGCAAAACAATAGAAGTTCTTACCGTTTGTCGCTTAAGAATGGTTCCAACAATCGGAATTAGTATATCTATGTTACTAATCTTCCGCTCAATTGCTATCCATCCGATTGGCTACTTAATTAGTGTAGTCTTTAGTTCTTTTATCTGTATGATTTTGGATAGTTGTTTTACATGAGGCCTAGGTAGACAAATTATCTTCATTTTTTGTATGTGCAGTTATCTCAATTGGTGCTTTATAGGTGATAACCTTTACATGTTCAACCATCCATACATGCATATTCATAGGTGATAAACCATTGACCACAAGCAGACTTTGGCATTATTATTGAATAAATAATGTGATAACTCCAGATAATACCATTAGAGCATCTACAATGCTTCAAATGGGCAAAAGCTTTTCTTATTCTAAGAAGTCTTTTAGTAGTGTTTTAGCATTGCAACAATAGCTTTTAAAGTTTTTGAAAAGTTTTACACAAAGACTTGACATACACCAAGTCTTTCTCAAAAGCTTTAGTTTATAAGTATAGTATGCATTTATCGTGATTAAATGCTTCAAGTCATTGAAGACTTGAAGCATCGAAGATGCTCTTAGTAAAGATGCCTTTTAGCTTATGTAAGAGTGTTTATACCTTTTAGCAAAGATGTCTTTTAGCTTATGTTATCAAAGGAAAAGATCACTCTCGAGCTTTTAAAACACCCACCTCTAACCCAAAGCAATAGACATAATCACAACCGAACATGATCCCCGTGATATGAGATAATGGCACCGCAGATCGATATCACATTTAAAACAACTCATGTTTTTAAAAACTAAAAAAACGCTAAATAACACTTTAATACATTTTCATTATCTACAACTTTACAAACATACATAAAATTAATAATGTTGTAAAAATTATAGATGTTGTGTTATTAACCATCCACACAAACCATACAATTATTTATAATTCTTTTAAAAACAAAAAAAACAAAAACAAAAACCAAAACCAAAGAAACAATTGTTTTATAATATTGTTTGACAATTCTAAAAAATGTATTTTAGCTAACAAAAAACAACAAACAAATAATTATAGTCATGCCCGCCACGGGTGAAACTAGTATATATATATATATATATATATATATATATATATATATATATATATATATATAGTTTGAGGTTATTTTAGAACTAAGAAAAGGTCGAGAAGTGCGAATCGACTTATTACTCCTAATAATGCATTATGTACAAAATATCTATGCAAAATGGCATTTTTGAAAATATATGTAGCTTATCTTTAAAAAATAAAAACAATGGCAAAGTGGGTATTTTAATCCTTCCATAAAAATAGCATCCTATAGCCCTGTACCCCTAAAACCGTTTTTATGTAACTTAATTTTCATCTCTTCCTCTCAAACCCTAGCCACCATCCTTACCTATCTATGTCGCCGGATAATCACAATCGTCACTACCTTCCGCAATTGTCATCCTACCTACAGTCAGCCAACAACAACATCATTCATAAATCGATCTTGCGTTCGAATTTTGTACACCAATAACAAGGTATACCTAGTTTTATTTAATTGATTTATGACTTTGATTTTAGTCTTAAATATCACAATCAAATCTGAACATCCTTCAAGAAAAAAATATAGCTTTTTATTTATTATACATGAAAAAGGATTTTTATACAAACACAAGGTAAATCTCTTTATTTAATCAATTTATGGTGGTTTGTGTTCATGTAGACACTGAGTTTACTAAGATAATTATGTGTTAGTTACTTAAAAGATTTGGTAGGAGGCCTTGTATGCCAAAAGTGTTGTTCAGTAACATTTTCATAGCTATAGAATCGAGTTTCATGGTTGTACATGTGTTATTATATCGTTACATGGCTGTTTGTGTTTATGCTTGAAAACGTGCTTTAGTGCTTGGTAATCGGTATTTATAAGAATGGTCTAACCAATACATACCCTTTCCAACGTTGATGTTGTTATAAATTGCTAGAATAGTGTATATTTTGTTGATTTCCCTTGCATTCATTTACTCTATTGGTGTTTGTAACAAAAGAAGTGTGCACATGTGTTCCTACAGTTTCTAGTGAATTTGATGCGTTTTGTGCACATGTGTTTTAGGAATTTAATGTATTAAAATTGCATATATGTTTTTTTAATTATGATATAATATGTTTTGTGTTTGGTTATGGGGTAAATTTATACACGTACATTATTTTGAACATTTTCCACATCACGTCATCTACTGATGTTGCCTAATAAAGGTTTTATAAAACACCAAATTAAAGATAGTGCATTGAATCTTACATGTAACTACATGGTTAATAGAGATATGAATGATGCTACATAATGTTCACAATGCCAATTTACGAAAATCGCACTTACGTATAATGGATTATTGAAAAAGTTGGGCCGCTCCATGAGCCACTGTATTTGTATTAGTATAATGCCCATTGTAAATAATCAATATACCATTTTTACTAGTAGACAATGAGAGGCATTGGTACAATAACACTACACATGACTCTACTTAAAGAGAGGATTGGCTAAAACAAAAATGTTTTAATAATGCACTTGTGTACACAAGTTAGGAATACATTATGCACATGTGTTTTATTAGTTGTTATTATTAAATAATTCTTTTATTAATTGTTTTGTGTACATATGTGTTGCAGTATGATGATCGATGTGAAGAAATAAGACTTGTGTTTTGTTTTATACTATCCAAATGAGAAGATAATTATGATAAAGAAGTAAATAGAAAATACATGTGCATATACGGACAAAGCCAAATCCTATTTGTTAAAGATTAGTAGATACGACTATACATCAACGAAACTTTCATTTATTCTTTACTATTAGACTTTTGTATTTGAGTTGTATATCAAATGATTTTAAATGTTGTGTATAAGTTTATTTTGAAATGTATACGGTACATGTAAAATATTTATGTTTGTCATTCCATGCACTTGTGTAAAGATTTGTGACCAAAATACATTAAAGTTTTAAGCAATTGAACACTAAAAATATATGTAAATTTACATTATATATAAAAAAACACATATGCACCTTACCCTTTGAAATCATACATGTAAAAAAAAAAAAAAAAAAAAAAAAAAAAAAAATCCTAAAATTTACTTAACTTAAAAAACGTTTTTATTAAAAAGAAATCTAAAAGAAAATAAAAATGTATATTTACTATTATATCCTTTTGGATAAAATAATAAAAACAAATATTCAAAAAATCGACGGTTAACGCTTGGTTACCATGATTCTCGACCTTTTCTTGCCTACGAAAAAGAACCCTACCTATTTGTTTGTATATATATATATATATATATATATATATATATATATATATATATATATATATATATATATATATATATATATATATATATGTGTGTGTGTGTGTGTGTGTGTGTGTGTGTGTGTATATATATATAAAGCGTGGTACCCACACAACGCGGCATGGTACCACCGTGACTATATTTAGCGATGAGAAAATTTTATTCGGTTACATGTTTTTTCTAACAATAATTATACAAATGAATAATAATTTAAATTAAAATAAGTTTAAGCAATAACAATGTAATCTATTTCATATCCAAAATAAACCTAAGGTTCAAACGAAAGAAAGGAACATATGTAGCATCTTTGAAACATAAGTTAAAATAAACGTCATTACAAAAAGAAAACAACAGAATAATGTTTTCTAGTCGAGTAGCTATGCCTAGCGGCTGCGGTATCTAACCGAGTACTCATATCTAATGACAGTAGTGTGTATTTTCGTCAAATTATAGATGCATCAATTAGTGCTAGTTTGATTTAAAGGTAACAATTATTTGTTTACAGCAAAACATATGATCGTTGAACCCATTTTCTTTGTTAGTGGTTCAATAACAATTTAGCGGCTGACGTATTCTAGGTATGTGTTTTTATTGTTCCATTACAAAATCTATGTTGGCATCATTTCTGTAAGAAATTGGAGTGGTAATGGTTTTTTTATTGTTATATGTATTATTAGCAATAAAAAAAACTTTCAATATAAATTGAATTCTTCTAAATTAAATCTTAATCTTGTCATTCAAAAAAAAAAAAAAAACCCCAAAATTATAGTTAAATCAAATACCACAATACTATCTTAAATGTACAAATTCCAACAAAAAATTTAAAAGATAAGCAAAAATTCGTCTCTTTAATATAACAATTCAAACCGAAAGTTTTATATCTAAAAAAAATACGGATTATATTTTGTTGAGCCCAAAATTCGGATAGTGAAGGTCCAATAAGGTCTAATTACCCTAAGCCCGATAACATACCCTAATTTTTTGGCATATATTATCCTCTTATAACTCACTTTCCCTAAAATCTTGTAAACCTAAATTACTCTATCTATTCACACACGCAACCATTCTCTCAACATAATCTTGTAGCCACAAACACAAACTAAAATTGCTTTTTTCCTCCTCGGTAATAATCAACACTAAACACGCCTAAATCTCATTTGTTTCTCACGATATCACGCGGCTACTACAAACAACACTCATGAAATAGCTCTTAGTTGGTTTCTTTCTTGCTAAAAAACCGAACACAAAGACTACATTTATCTTCTCGTTTCGTCTAATTTTTGCTTGCGAAAACCAAACCTCAAAACAATATTTTCTGTTCTTGTTCTTCGAAGCACACAAAGATTTCAAGTCTCGGCTAAGATCTTTTGTATAAGGTCTCTGGTATGTGTTTTTCATATTTTGTGTTTTTATTTCACGAAACAAAGTTGCTCGGCTTCAAGATCTTTTAAAGATCTAAGGTAGGTGCGTTTTCCTTTTTATGCCCAATAAAGATCGATGATGGGTTTCTAAAGATCTTTAGAGGTCTTCTCTTTATTTAATAAAACCTGAGATCTTTTGAGTTTTTGAGTTTTTATTTTTTATTTTTAATAATGTGACGGTACATTATGGTTTTTTGTGGAATGAATTAGAGTAGGTGGCGGATTGGTGGCAATTTATGCAGTTGACGACATTGTGGTGGTCGGTTATTGTTGTGTGATGGAGTGGCGAGAATTTGTTGGTGCTTGGTTGTGATGGTTTATAGTGAGGGTGGTTTAGAGTAGAAAGAAAGTTACGGTTTTAAATTCTTTTGTGTGGGTGGGATGTAACGTGAGAGCTTAAGAGGTTTATATATATTGATGTCTTTAATTTTTTGTTTTAAATGTGATGGAGGGTCATTACAAAACCTGTAGTCTTTGTTACAATGTTTTAAATATTGGTCTTTGTTTCAATGTTTTGCATTTAAAAGTGGGCTTTTACATTGGTGAAGAGACTTTAAATTGTCTATTCAATGGTCGCTAGTTTTTACAATATTGGTACAAGTTTTAAACTTGTTTGTTTTTCAAGTATTAATTTAGCAAGACACATATATTTCCATAATAAGTAAGTTAAAAAATCAATTTTAAGTCTTGCTATTTAGAGAATGTCCTAAATGTATTATAAGATAGTATATATATATATATATATATATATATATATATATATATATATATATATATATATATATATATATATATATATATATATATATATATATATATATATATATATATATACCTTTCTTTTCGAACTCATATTAGGCGAGAACTTTGAACTCCCCGACCAATCAAAATTTCTTAAATATTAAATATTTTAAATTTATCTAAAGGGTATATTAGTAAAATACAATCTCTATATCATTTATGATTTCTATTATTAATTTTCGTATTTTAAGCACATAATTTTAGAAACAAGTTTTATTTTTTTTTTCTGTCTGCCTTCTTTAAAAAGGTGAGGTGCATGTATGTTTTTTTAAATAATGTGAATTTACAATTCTTTATAGTATGCAATTGGTTACAATTTTTATCAACCAACCAATATTTATATCTAGCCATTTTTTTTTGAAGTTTGAAACACAAATCGAAGAACATAAAAACTTTATAAAAGAAAAAACAAGATTCATATAATTATATGTTACATTTTATATAATTACAAGTACAAAAAACACATATGCAATAATCGTATCTCTTCAATATCGCAAATTATCTTCATGTATATATTTGTTCATCAACTTCTAGGTCTTCAAAATTTTCACCATATTCATCAATCTGAAACAAACATACACAAAACAGTTAAACCACAAACAAATAGGAAACGAAATTTAATCATTATAACTAATAGGGTTTGTCTAATAAGTGCCCTCAGGGCACTACTATAAATGATTAAATAAGGAAACTTTGAGTTTATTAGTTACAAAATCAGTCTTATTTAATGTAAATTATAAGATCAATTAATGTTTATTAAATACATTTTTTAATTTAAAGGAAAGTTTGATATGAATTAATGCACCTTAAGCGATGCCCTGGGGCAGTTGTTAGACAATCCCTAACTAATATAACGCATATGCACAATCTAAAATACATATGCACATTTTTCATTGATTTTTGAACAACCATAAAACACATATGCATCCTTACATCGATTTTATATTAACCTTGAAACACATATATACACACTTTTATTGATTTTATATCAACCATAAAACACATATGCACACACTCTATTGATTTTATATCAACCATGAAACATATATGCATGCGTTTTTTTATTGATTTTATACCAACCATAAAACACATATGCATAATTCTTTTTACTTTATATTAACCTTAAAACATATATGCATACTTACACTATTATATTTATATAAACAACAAACTAATCTCAAATAGATAGATAAATATATCGATCTACAAATAAAAGAAAAAGGAGGACCTTTAGAAAAAAACCAATAACTTGCAATTGATGTTGTAGCACTAGTATTTGGTCTACACGACAAAGCAAATGAAAAGATAACATTTATTTAATCATTAAGCAACTAACCTCCAAAGAATAACTAGTTCCACTACGATGTTGTTGTTACAACAAAAGGATCAATCCCATTTGTTCTAACATGACGTACGCACAATCAAATTTTCATAACTTTCAAATACTAAAGATCTCATTATACAATTTAACTACTTTTCGCACTTTCAGATAATTCAACTGGTGTATACACACATTCAATGAGAGAGTCTTTAAAGAGTTTGGATTATCCAAACTGCTACTTATTTTTTGTGTGAAATAAGCTGTTTTCATGTTGGACATGTGTAATTCAAAGTGCCTACCTAATTAAAATAAAAACCGATTCAGACCAAAACTCTTTATGGACAAAAACGATTTAGATTTACACATAAAAACAAATTGAAAATAAATCACTTACTGATTTATAGATTTGTAGATTTCTAATTGAGGCTACAGGTAGGGTTTCGGTGTGGAGGCATTTAGGAAGAAAATTGTGATCAACTTTTTTGATGGAGGAAGAGGCGACAGTTTGGGGAGGATGATGAATGAACCGTGTGTTATTTTTTTTTAACCTAATTATCATTATTAGTAGGTACATTTAATAGGAGAAGATAACTATAAAATTAAAATCTGTAACTTCTCTTTTTTTTTAGCCAAATTTGATATACCAATATTGCCTTTCCGAATTTAGATATAATAAAATAAATAAAATTATTTGCTAAAATCTGATTGGTTAAGGGGGGTTCTAAAAGTTCTTACACTAATATGAGTTCGAAAATTAGTCTCACTATATATATATATATATATATATATATATATATATATAGGAAGGGATCCAATAAGAAGAATAATTAAAATGAGAAGGTAAGTAGTAATTCCCACGCATTTTAATATGGAGGAAAATTTGAATGAAGATCGATCCATTTTCAGAAGTCAAGATTTAGTAAGAATGAGTCATGGCCAATATTTCCATCATTCTTATTTTTATTATTATTTTATTTGATCCTAACTATATATATATATATATATATATATATATATATATATATATATATATATATATATATATATATATATATATATATATATATATATATATATATATAGACATACGATATTAGGGATCCGTAAGAAGTAAAAAAACCGATTAAAATAAAGAAGTGGTGGTAGTGATCAAAACCAGCATTTGATAACCACTTGCATAGATGCATTTCATTCACATAGATGCAACATCTTGAGTTTCGAAAGTTTAATTTGATGTATAGATGGTGCAAATTGATTTTCATAATTTGGCAAATAAGCAGACAAAAAACAATAGAAATCATGCTTAAACGCATCTAAATATCATGATATGATCCGATTAAAAGCTTAAAACACACTACACACGTTATAACGCATTTAAGATTAGAACGCATTTAATTTAGGTCATGCTCGGATCCTTGGATCATACATAGTTCTTCTTATTCCTTCTTATTTTAAGTAATCTCTTATTCTGATCCTAACTCTCTCTCTCTCTCTCTCTCTCTCTATATATATATATATATATATATATATATATATATATATATATATATATAAGATCAAATAAGAAGAAAATTAAAGTAAGAATAATAAGTAAGAAACCACAACTACATTACTTCAGATGCACTTATTAAAATAGACGATCTCCATTCGAAAATCTCTCCCTTATTCTACTTAATTTATTTTATTAAAAATGAAATGCCATGTAAATTCTTTTTATTTTTCTCATTTTAGTTTTCTTCTAAATTATGGTTCGTTTGGGTCACTTGATCCTTTCCATATATATATATATATATATATATATATATATATATATATATATATATATATATATATATATATATATATATATATATATATATATATATATATATATATATATATATATATATATATATATTGGGGTACATTCAAACGAGAAAAGCTAAATTTCATGAGAATGAAAAGAGATCTTAACCCTTAATCTAATCCCTTCCCTTTCTAGATCTAAAGGCTAAGATTAATTTTTAATTACACTAACTATATAAGGGTATTTTTGTAAATACAATCTCACACCTAATACATTAAAAAAACACACATAAATTCCTCACAGTCGAGGTGAAACACAATGTGTGGAAAACTAGAATGGGGGGTTGAATAGTTTTACCAATGATCAAATTATATCAATCTATTTAGATGTGTATGTTGGACATTGATAGATAGATATATAAATGTGTAATGAAGATTAGTCGGCACCACACAAGGGCAATGCATCTGTAATGTGTTTTATAATAGATAGGTTGAGACAAGGCTCCGCTTTAATGGTCTATTACAAGCCTTTAATGTATCAAGTTATAACTTACAAGATGTATCAACGTTAATTTAAGAAATTACGCCACTAAAAGCTTTTAAAGCTTACAAGACTTTCTAGGCTTTTAATTATATGTGCATGTATTGATTTTCATAATAAAAGTAAGACAAATATTTTTATAATGGAAATGTTTTGGTCTTACAATTTTAAGACTACCTCTTTAGCAAGTTCCAAATCTATTATAAAGTAGCATAGATAAAGAGTAAGAACACATAACCACTATTACGAGTATTTATAGTGGTTCGCTACAAGGACACATTCCTTGCCTCACTCAACCCCCGAGTCACCTACTGAGAGTTCGTAATCACTACACGACACCAACTCCTTATGGAAGAGGCCTTCACAACGTCAGCTCACTCTTTTTCCGTACTAGGCTAACCACCGGGTTCTTTCACAAGGTTGAACCACACCTACCACAACGTTGTTTACCCTTTATCCGGTACTAGGCTAAGGCACCGAGTTCCATTATAAAGGAGGAACTACTACCTAACACTACACAACACCCAACCCCAAAGGAGACTCACTTTTATTACAACACCATCAAGGATATCAATATCCTTGAAACAACTATCACTATTTGTATAACGATGCACCTCATCGACATACGACCTTGGCATCCTTCACTAATGCCACTTGATTTGACTCCCAGGCATCTTTCGCTAATGCCCTTGACACGCAACACTTGGCACCTTTCACTAATGCCTTCGCCTTGACTCTTTAGCATTCTTTACTAATGCTTTTGACACGGACGATAAGCACCTTTCACTAATGCTTTGTCTTGACTCTTTCGGCATCCTTCATTAATGCCTTTGACACAACGCTCTATCGAGGAAGAAAGAAGTATAAATCAAGAGAACCTCAGAGTCTCTGATGATGACGGCATGGTAACTCATGGACTGGGCTTGTTCGATTCAAGAAGTGTGATCTCGCTTTTAAGAGGAACCTAGAGAATCACACAAAACAAAAGACAAACTACATAGAAAGATTCTAAGATCCGTGGTTGGGGGTTACCATACTGAGGAAAGTATGTACGGGAGTGGCAACCCAAAAGGAAGAAATGGCTCACTATTTATAGAAGAAAAACAACCATCGTCCATTGATCCCACGGATCCTCACTGAGGATCCGTCCAGTATTATCGGGGATCCGTGGACGCCCTTTGCCCACGGGTTTTGGGTCATGGGTCATGGGTCATGGGTTATGGATCATGGGTTTCCAAGTAGATACAATGTATCTACAAGATGCAATGCATCTAGTCTATGGTTCATGGATTAAAACCATGGGTCATGGATATTCAATGTATTTGGTCAATGGGTCAAATACTTAAGTTTCTACCCATTTATATTACCCATTATAATACATATTAGTTATGTATATATTTACCAAATATGTAAACACTAGTTGTTGTACATATGTATTATTAAATCATAAAATCACTTATACTTGTTTTAGTGTTTTATGAAAACGTAAGTGTGTTAGAAAACTATTGGCTCAAAATATTTACGTATTTTATTTGTTTCATTAAATGATTTTACATTTGTTATCGACAAAACATTGAAGATCGTAAAATATAAATAAACTTTTTATGGCTTATTTGTATTAACAATCTCCCTTTTGTTGATAACAAAACATAAAATTATTTTAAGGAAAACTAAAATTGTAAAAGTTCGAATTGAGTTTTACTTTCCTCCCCTTTTGTCGAAACAAAAAGAGCGCTTAAAAGAAACCAACACAATGTTTTAAGAAAAACATGTAAAAGAAAAAAATATAGAGAGCAAGTGACGGGAAGAGTTCTCGCCTTAACTCCCCTTGACGAGTCCATCCCTTTATGAGGCATCAAGTAAATAAAACTACTAGGCTAATGCATTGCAACTATGTTTGTAAATGGTTTCGCCTTAGTGACGATAATGCTCCCTTGATGATTGCAACTTTGTGCGGGACGTAACAAAATGTAATCCATATGATGATTATATTGCAAATGGTTTTACAATGTATTGTTTGACACAAAGCTCCCCTAGCTTAGGTGTCAAAGTCTTCATGTGTATTTTGAAAATCTACAAACAAAGGTTAGAAAACAAGTATATAGTGCATAATTTCGCAAACAAGACTCAAGTTAGTAGAAAATTGGTCTTCTTGAACGGATCCCACTGCCTTCTGGAGGAACCGCTCAGGCAAAGTTCGTGGATCCGCCTATGTGATAATGATTCAACAATGGTGATGTAACAAATAATGTTAACATCAAAGTGAAATATGTACTCAAGCAACAAACATATACTCAAAGCAAAATGGCATATAAACTATCATTCAATAAAACATAAGAGATGATCAACAAATCTCTAAAAACTAAGAGAATTATTTAGCCATGTAATACATATTCTACTAATACTAATAAGTGACCAAAACTTAAGAAGCAACAATGTGCTTGAGTCTAAGGATGAGTAGACTAGTTGATTTGGTCCAATATTTCAAAAAGATGATTAAACATGAAATGGGATTCCTAAACGATCTAAGTTAAGTTTGAGACTAGGAAACCATTTTAATCCTTAGACTCATGGTTGTTTGGGTTTGTTGACCTCATCGAAACGTTCGAGTAGGTGATAAAACATGAAACGTTGCTCCTCACGTAGTTCATGTATCAACCCTTCAACGTGTTGACAATGATAGCAATCCTTGTCATGGTTTTGAAAAGGTGGTGGTAAAGATGGACCGACTTGATGTGGAGGTTCAAGTGAAGAAGGTTGGGGATCCTCAAATGAAGGAGGGATTGGTGGATGCACATTAAATGGTGGCTCAACGAGGGTTGGTGGTGGAGGTAGGAAGTGTCGGCCCATGTGGTCGGTGGTTGACTTTGATGTCTCTCATAATCCAAAATGGACCATTGTAGGAAATGGAGAAATGGACACGTCTGCAAGTGTTGATTCAACACCTTGGTTTTGTTGTACAATCTTCACTAGTGAAGAGTGTGTTGGTAATGGTGGAGGATGAGATGGCCTAGGGTAAGTCCTCTGTTGTAGGAATGTGGAGATGATTGTGAGGTGGTAAATGATATGGCTCTAGGCACCAATGATGTTGGTCAAGTTGAAAATGGTGTGTTTGGTTTAGTAGGAATCAGGAATTTGATGATGTTATTTTGTGGAACAAACCTCTTGGGGATTGGTTTGATTAGTCGAGTTGGTGCGAGGGAAATCTTAGCATTTGTGGATCTAACCGGAGATGATTCGGTTGAGTGAATTTCGTGTACAACACGAGCAAGTTTCTTGGGTGGTTCTTGGGTGGATGAGTTAGCACTAGGAGCTTTCCTCATGATGAAATGACTAAGGAAAGGGTTTCTAAATGCTGAGAATTATGTTGTGTTTTATGACTAAAGGATTCTAACAAGATGACTTATAAAGGGGAAGGATTTGGCAAGTGCATTCAAGACTTAAGCCACTAAGATCCTTTGGAATGTGATGATTAGCATGCACAAGAGACAACATCAGAGTTGTACTTATCTAGGGTGTAACATATTGGATTTCACAAATACATCAAACCATGATCACACATAGGCGTATAATATTAGGTTTTAGAGAGAGAAATAGTTAGAGGTTTAGGAACTTAGTGAGAGAAAGTGAAAATGTTATTATGAGCTCCAACCCTCTACCTTGGGAGGTAGAGGTATTTATAGTCTTACATAAACGCCACCCACGGGCGCGGATCGTGCATACAGCTGGTAAAGACCCGTCTGCCCTCCACGGTGTTACTTAACTAAATACTACTTAACATTAAATAACTACGACTACGAGCTTAACGATTACATATACTGAGGTGACCGACACTTTAATAACTGGATTTACTAAATCCTAACAATCTCCCCAAAGCGGAGGTCACCTCAAATTACATTGAATATAAACCGATATTACATTAAGATTGTTCTTGGATTCTTGTTAATGTTCTTGCTCAGAGTCCGTAGTCTTTGATTCTTCATAATTGCATGTTTGGTTAATCCAAGTGGAGGTCTTTAACCGATCCACGTGATAATGAGTTTTGAGCCGCCTTTGAGATCATCGCCACCATACATCTTTGACTCTTCCTTTGTGGTGTTGACATTATGCGAAGTTGTGACTTTTGGACCGACATGCTCACATTCGGATCATGAAATCTTTTCATCGTAGTAAGGAAGCTTTAGTTGATTCATGATATTTGCGCAGTAGTAGAGAGCATGGAGTGATAATATCGTAGTCGCTGATGCATTTATCATGATTTACTTGAAGTGAATGTGTGTGAGCATGCGGCTATGGATTGACCTCCCATTCGATCACCGAAACGCTGGGCGACTCGCATACAACAGCTAGCAATAAAGCGCATGTAAGTGTCTTTGATCACTTTCATTGAATCGAGGTACACGCCCACGCTTCTCCGCTGATCAAGACAAGTACCGCCTGCGATCATGTATAATTTCAAGAATCTCCTTGAAAGGGTTTCACAATGCTCTAGTTGTTCACACACCGAACGCCTCAAAGTAGACAACACGGAGTGAGTGAACCAAATAATTTGAGATTCACCGATTGATGAAAAGAGATTTGAAAACAATCGAGTAACGCTCAATAAAGTGTTTTGCAATACAACGAGGGTTTTTGAAAAATCAATTATCAATCATAAACACCTTTTATATTTGAAATATTAATACATAGTCGATGTGCTAAGGAAAAGAATTTTTAAGCACACCGACCGGTTTTTCAAAGGTCTCCGTCAATCCATAACCTGAACCCGGATTGATTCATAAGTTTGAATCGCCCATTGTTTCTGCTCGCTTGTCACATGGTTGATCCATTGATAGATCTCACATGCCACCTACCAAGAGCTTGTTTGATGTTGGCTCTAGAAGGCTTTCCATCTTCATCGTGAATATGTTTGCATATCACTCGGATGTTCCGCAATACAACAAGGATAATGCGAGGACTCTTAAGATTTAATCTCTCTTCCACATTGTGTGAAACAAAGAGTCTTCATTGACAAAGGTCCTAAAGAGATTTATTTGATGATCTCGTGGCTCTAGACCAATTGTGCACATTTGGTTCCTATGCCGAGACTAGGAGAGGGTCTCTTCAATGTCAACAATCTCTAAGAGAAAGTCGATAGATTATGTTGGTTCCCGTGAGAATTAAACAAGTCCTTTTAAGAGGAACTTGAGTGGCTTGGGAAGTTGTAGTGCAAAGGCATCACCGGGTCCATGACGCCTTGTCTTCAATACCGTGTTACCTTAGTAACCACCAAGAGATATGAATTGAACCTCGTTTTACGCCTAAGGTTGAATTATTCAAGCTACCGAGACTTCATAACTAGAACCTTGTTGGTTTATTCCATGTCTAACTCTTTCTCATCCGCACTCTTCCCATATCTCACTTTTCTCCTTTTTTCATCATACCTAAGGACTCTACATTATCTAGTGGATTGTCCTCGGTAGATCCCTCCGGCTCAAGGGATCGTGGGAACGAATACCTAACCTAACCATCCTTATATCACCATTCATAAAGTAAATTTGGTCGGTCTATTTGGTATTGTTCATCCGTCATTGGAACTAATTGAAAACCATTTGAAAATCAATCCGGATACTTGTGATATATTATCAAAGCATTTTGTACTGAATTGTTTTGATATTTTTTGAAAAAGAGCTCCTCCTCAACATGTGCATCATGTATTTGAAATCGTTTTGGCACACGGAGGCAAGAGGAAGGATTCACTTTTTGATTACCATTTTCTAAAAGATATCTACATCACTTTCCCGATAAAAGCAATTATTATTTTCATACTTTGTTAAGGATAATTTTGGGAAGGATGTGGTTTTCAAAGTTGCTCCCCTCAATATGTGCATAGAAATTTGAAAGGGTTTTGCACATATTAGGAAAATCGCACATTGAAACAAATCAATCACGCTTTCAATTCTTTTTGGTTTGAATAGATGCTCCCTCAACCCGCGCATGATAAATTTGAAATCGTTTGGCACATGTGGGAGGAAAGCTTGTAAATCATCATAAAACCATTTATCTAATTATCGCTTTAAACCAATTTAAATCACAAATTCTCCCCCGATCACATGTTTCAAATCATTTGAGATTTGTGATCTCTATATATTAAAATTGATTTTGAAAGCTTTTTGAGGAGAATTGTGACTTGCTTATGAAAACATTTAACCGATAAGGATCAAAGCTGAGACTTTAAACTCCAAAAATATGCTTGAGTATCTTTTGAAAACATGACATAAACCTTGGTCTGAACCAATTGTATGACAGCTAACCTTTTGATTTAGATATGAAGTCATTCTCCCCCTCAATTAATGACATAAGTTGTTGATTGAGAGATAGATATTTTGACAAATGTCAAGTTCAGATGATTTTCAAAAATAGAGATCGAGGTAATTTTATTAGTTTAAAAAAAAGATAACAAATATTTGTTTTTAGAGCATGAGATTTAAAAGATAAGATAAATATTTGTTTTCACTTTCTCTCATTTTTTTTTATTTTTTTTTTAACAAATTATGTACATTCGAGGAACATCTAAAGACCCGTGACATTCTTTGAATGTCAACACAAAGTCCGTAGATGATATCGAATAAGGAAAACATGACAAAATAACAATATTTTTGGGATTTTTCAAGATTTTCTAATTTTTATCGATTTTGAAAATTTTATATTTTTCTATTTGCTTTTGTTGGTTTTGTAATTTTGTATTTTGCTTTTTGAATAACTATTTACAAGAGATGGATGAAGAAAACCCTTTACTCCTCTTCTTCCTCTTGAAGACGCTTAAGTGTTTCCGGTTGTATACTCTTTAGACCAAGTCGTGGAGGATAAACTCAAAGTTCTCTAGGAAGAGCTTTGGTGAAGATGTCTCGCTAACCGGTATTCGCCACAAAATAAAGTTCCACCACACGCTTTCCACTTGCCCTCGATGAAATGATGTCGAATGTCGATGTGCTTTGCTCTTGAGTGTTGTACGTTGTTGCATGAGAGAGCAATGGCACTTTTGTTATCACAATACAGAGGATTTTGTTGAATTCAAAGCCATAGTCGATAATTGGGATCTCATCCATAGGATTTGAGCACAACAAGATGACATGGCTATGTATTCACCTCAGAGAGGATATAGAAGTACTCATTTGTTTCTTAGAAGACCACCACAAGCTTATCTCCCAAAAATCGAGCACCTCCCGACGTGCTTCGACGTGTATCTTGACATCCCGCATGATCGGCATCTCGCATAGGTCGTTAGTGACATACCGGTGTCCTTCGGTACCAAAGTCCCATATTGATGGTTCCTGAGATACCGAAAGACCCGCTTAACCGCTTCAAGGTGCTTTTGGTAGGCTTAGCCTCGTATCTAGCACACATGCATACAAATAACATAATATCCGGTTCATCGGTGTGAGGTACATCGTGGATCCAATCAAACTACGATATTTCGTTTGGTCTATCATGATCCCTGAGTGGTCCTCATCTAGTTTAGTACGCTATATCATGGGAGTGTCAACATGGTCACAAGAATCAAATCCAAATTTCTTTAAAATCTCATTTGCATATTTAGATTGATTTATAAAAATACCTCCGGGACTTTGTGAAATTTGTAATCCCAAGAAAAATAACATTTGTCCCATCATAGACATTTGAAATTTGGAACCCATCTCATTAGAAAATCGGTCACATTCATTGGGGTCAGTCGAGGCAAAATAATATCATCAACATAAATTTGAACGTGAATTAAATGTTTGCCGACATTCCGTGAACAATGTTGGATCAACTTCTCCTTTCTCGAATCCGTAGATAGAAGAAACTTTGATAGCGTATCATACCATGCCATTGGAGCTTGCTTCAAACCGTAAATGGCCTTCTTCAAGCGATAGACATGAGTAGGATGCTCGATTCACAAAGCCTTCCGGTTGACCGACGATACGACTTCTTTAAGATCTCCATTAAGAAAAGCCGCCTTTACATCCATCCGATAGACAACCATGTTCTTACTTGCAAGATTAGCCGTGAAGATTCGATTGCCTTGATACGCAACCGAGCAAATGATTCTTCAAAGTCAATACCCTCCTCTTGACGGTATCGTTTTGCAACCAATCGAGCCTTGTTCTTTAATACATCACCATGCTCATCAAGTTTTACTTTGAAGATCCACTTTAGAGCAATGATCATAGCACAATCGAGCATGTACTAATTCCCATACATCTAGTCGATCAAACTCATGAATTTCTTCTTGCATGGCATTGAACCAAATTGCCTTCATTCATGGCGCTTTTACGCCTTTAGGTTCGACCTTAGATAGTACGGAATTGAAGAAGCACCATAAGGCATCGCTTGCAAGTTGTTTACGAGTGGATACTTGACGAGAGATGTTTCCAATGATGTTGTCCAATGGATGATCATGTGTCCATTTTCTAAGGTGTTCATGTGGTTGTTGTTGAGGAACCCAAGTAGCAGAGTCATTTTCTCGATGAAGATGGATCGATGATGATTCAGAGAAAATATGTTCTCAAAGGAGCATCTTCGGAGAAGCAAAGGATTATCTCCATCATAGGTGCCGACATAATTCCATGGTGTACACTTGATGATTGATGATTTATTGATGAGACAGAGATCACCAAGCAGCGCTTCTTGACTTAATGACATAGAAACCAAGGGTTGACTTCATTGATGTGATAGGAGCAGCCTCTGTTGATGGAATTGACGATCATTAGCAGCTGGTTCATAGTGTTCATCAAACATTGGATCAAACAATTTCTTCAAATCATCTTCCGAAGGAGGTACATAAGGAGTTCTTTGGTGAGAGATTTTGTACAAGAGACGAACCAATAGGACTACTTAATGAAGATTGTGATGCGGGTCCGTAACTTGATTGTCCTAGAGCCATTTTCCGGATAGCTCATCGAACGTGACGTGAATAGTTTCCATGATATCTCGAGTTCTTTTGTTGTAGATTCGTAACCCTTCTTGTTTGATGCATAACCTACAAAACTCCAATGTCCGCTTTAGCTCTTAATTTACCTAAATCTTGACCGTCATTCGTTGGATAGCACAAAGCACCGAACACACGAAGGTAGGAGAGATCGGGTTTTCGTTTATGGACAAGTTCGTATGGAGTTTTTTCATGAGAGGTGTGTATAGGGAACGATTTTGGGTGTAGCAAGCGGTGGCAATGGCTTCACCCAAAGAAACATTGGAACCTTTGAATAGATTAGCATTGTTCTTGCGGCTTCAACAAGAGTTCAATTTCTTCTTTCAACTACACTGCTCGCTGAGGAGTTCGAGGAACACTTCTTTGATGACCGATTCGACACTTTCATAAAATTGACTTAGGTCTTTGTTAACAAACTTTGTGCCATTGTCTGCTCGAACAATTCTAACAAAGATTGTTGAGTCGAACTCGAAGTCGCTTGATAAGTTTAATGATGACATATGGAGTTTCATCCTTTGTCCTCAAAAACTTTATCCAAGTAAATCGAGAGTAGTCATCCACAACGACTAAAATATATTTCTTCCCATTTATCGCTTGCACTCTCATTGGTACGCATAAATCCATATGAAGGGTATGAAGAACTTCCATTCTCGAGTTTGTGGGTTTGGGTTTGTGGGCATATTTCTTGCTTTTTCCCAATTGGCATGTTTGAACAAAGATGATCTTTTTCATACTTTAACTGGGTAAGCCTCTTACAAGATCCTTTCTCGAAAGATTATTAATGGTTCGAAGTTCAAGTGATTGAGACCACGATGCCATAACCATGATTTTGTTTTTGATGCCTTTGACAACAAGCAGATTGAGAAGACTTCATCATGTCTTCGATGGAGATGGTGTATGATTTGAACCACGAGTTCCTCTTAACAGCTCCACACCATCAAGTTCTCTAACGAAACAAGTATGTTTTCTAAAAGCCACTTCTAGATCGGAATCACGTAATTGACCAACAGAGAACAAGTTATGACCAAGACCTTCAACATAATATACCCTCGAGATTACACTTTTGCCAACAACATAGTCTCCATAACCCATAATTGCTCCAAAATGGTCGCTCCGAATCTAATCGTCCCGATGAATTTACTCACGGTTCATGAGTCATGAGCGATCTCCAAATATATGCTTGGAACGGCTGAGTCCGTGTACCACATAACGATTTGAACGATCTGCGCTGAACACGGACAAGAATGGATAATCGGATAATTGGGATCCCCATGAAAGAATGGGTTCCATTTGGTTAGTAACAATGATTGGAACACCCACATCGTAAATGGAAACAATGGAATCATCGTGGATAGATGCGATTGCTAGTGTCCGTATTTGACCTATTCAAAGTATGTTCACTTTTAAAGGAATAGTTCTACCAAGAGGCATCCATTTTCTAATGGGCATTGACTTGGAAAATTAAGGGCACAACTCATTAAGATTAAACTTGTAGCCGTGGGTATCCACCGATAACCTATGTTACTAAATTTCCTTCCCGGTTTCCAATGTTTTCTAACCTTCTTTCTCCAATGCTTTCTAGCCTTCTTAACATGTTTTATGGCATTAACAATCTTAATAGTGCATTTAACAAAGATTAATCAAATCATTCACACCACATTCATGATTAGTAATGTAAACCAAGCAATCATCATTACATGTTTTGTCAAAAGTAGCGAATTGAATTAATTACAAGACGCTTATAGCTAATACTAGAATCAACACGATTCGCTTTATTCAACTCAAACTTAGTGTTCCTAGGGTGGTCTTCTACTCTTCCAATGCACATTCTTAGCTTGCGAGGTCTTATCTTGCTTTGTATTGCCCGGAGGCTTTGACCCGCTTGCTTTAATGTCACCGATTACTCTGTAGGGAATTATGGGAACATTAGTTGATTGGGCTACCTTTGTATTCTCGAACTAGAAGTGGGGATCCGAACTACTTGAAGGCACATTAAATTCACTTTCTTAATGCTTGGCATAGAATGGTTTGTATACTTAGCACTAGGCATGGAACAAGGCATCACGGCTTTATCTTTCGCACCTAAGGATTTAGTTCATGTTGCTATTAAACATTCTAACATCTTCTGAGATCGTTTGGCCTGAATGCAAGCAAATCTAATTTCACTATCAAGTGGCTTATTTATGAAGTCCTCTTCTACAATCTCACGGAGACATTCAAGACTATCCTTAAAGCTGAGCAAGATAATTATGAAATACAAGTTCGTTATTCCTAAGATGAGGAGGAATGTATTTAACAAATACAAGATATTTAGAGTCCTAGATGACTTTGATGCAACATTCTCATTGAAGTCAAGTGGCATTTTCCCTTTTCCCGACTCCTCGATTCTAAATTTCCTTTTGTAAAGAAGTTATTTTTTCGTTATTTTTGTCACGAGTGACTTTCATTGAATCATATAACTCTTTAAAGTGTCGTTTAACCTTTTCATTTTCTTCTAGAAAACTCTCATTTTCCTTTTGTAAAACATTAACCAAGTTTTGAAGATGAAAAGTTTGAGAACACTGAGAATCTAAAGGAGGAGGCATTTGGGAGCCAGTCACATTGTTCTTTTCACCCTTTAATTATGAAATTTTGGCTTTAATTTTCTGATCGTGTTACAATGAGCTTGAATCTGTTCGTCACGTTTGTTTATTTCAAAAACTGCATCAAACTCTGGAACATTTGAGGATGTTTTGATGTTTGAGGTTTTGACATTTTCTTTGAGATGTTGATATTTTAGTTGCGAGATCAAAATGTTCAACTTCTAGTTTTGAAAGATGTTTTACCAAATTATCGTGATCATCCCGATCAATTTTCTCATTTAGTACCGAAGTTTTTGTTTTCAAGCTCAATGACACGATCATGGAAACTTTCAAAGCAATGAGATAATTCATGAAATTGAGATGCAATAGAATACTTAGTCACAATATAAAACACATCTTGAGCAACACAACCCGAAATCAAGTTTTCATTTAAGATATACAAGTTCTTCCTTTCAACTTCATTATATTTGAGTTCTGCTCATAATCATTAACCTCAACTATCATTGCATCAAATTCCTTTTCCATTTCTTTAATATATGAGTTTATTCATTTTGAAGACTCTCAAATTGACCTTTTAATTGTTTGAAGAAAGGCATGACCTCGCTAAATAACATTCTTTAGTTTGCTCAAAACCCTTTCCCTTCAAGAATCCCATGGGTGTGATCCTTTTCTTATCGCTTTCTCAAAATCAACAAATAGTTGATAAACAACATACAGGTGATTAAGGTCTTGCTATTAGTGGAAATAGTTCTAGGAACTAAATGCATTGGTATATTTGGAGGATACACAAGAGTCGCAGCATTTTCCTAATGGGAGTGTTTGTTTCAACAAGTTCTTTAGCTTTTGCTTATCCATATCTTTCTTCCAAAAAATTTGTTCGGGGTTAATTGAGTTTGAGGCTTAAACATGTTCGTGGAGATCCAATTTTCTTTAGTGTAATCATGGGGTTTGAACGTTATGTTTTACTTTTTACACTCGTGATCTTTAAGCTTCTTATCCATTTTCTCCCTATTGACTTATTCAAATTTCATATCTTCCTCAAAGGCACTTAGCGCAACTAGGTTTCGCCAGGCTTAAGGATTTCATTACCATCATATATTACCTTCCGAGCCTCTATAGCTATTTTACCATACTTAGGATTGGGTTTCTCAACGAGGAATACTATGCTTATCGCTTAAGACTCTATGCTTAGTGATCATGTGAGCAATCTCAATGGTATTCCTCATACGCATAACTTATTTTCAAGCTTGTTTTTCAAAGTTTTTAGATTGGAAAATCATTCAAAAGTTTTGATTCCTTAGCATTAAATTCTTGTTTAAGCACTTTAACATTATCTTGAAGTTCTTGCTTTTGCTTGACGCTTTAGAAAGCTTTTCTTGTAAGGAATTTAACTCTTGTTTTAACACTTCTTCTAAAATTACTTTTTCTAATGATTGTACGCATTTGATCATCCATTTCCCGCCACGCTAGTTAACTCAAACTTAGCACGTTGTTCATAAATAGCAACTTGTTCCTTATAGGCATTCAATTCGAGATAACAGAATCATCGTAAGCACAAGCAAAGTGTATTCATCAAAACATATTCATCATTGATCGCAGAAGATGCATCACTTGGTACAATCTCACTTTTCGCTTTGCTTCACATATTGATCATATGGGACAATATTGGTATTACCCACATTATCAATATCGATTCATAAGTTTCAAGAGATTGTACTTCATTATGCATCTTTGCTTATCAACTTCATCGTATAGTTTTAATACCTCGAAATGATTGAATCTTTGGATGGACCAAACTTGTTGTGGTGATGAGACCTTTGAGAGACCATAGGTGAGATGCTAGCCATGAAGATTGTCTGGGCGAGGTTCATCATCGACATCGAGTCAATGCATCATAGTCCGCCACTTGAAAAGCATTTTGATGATTGTGACCTATTTCTGAATTGGTCGCTCATCCACATCAACATCATATGTCTTAGCATTCCATTCGCAAGAAACAACAACTCCTCTTCATCCAATGTCGCTCCATTATCCCGAACTTGCACAAGCAACATCTTGTCTCTAAGTATTCTCGCATTCGTGGACGTTTTGGAGATGTGCGCCTCGCAATATGTCCTCACCACCACGCTTATAACATTTGATTGGCTTTGCTTGTCCTTGATTTACATTTCTTCCACGATTCTCGATTAGCCACATACCTCCACCAACTCCACCTCTTCCTTGTTCATACCGCCTTCCTTGAACTGGTTGCACCATAACCTTCCCATCTCGACGGTAGCTTGATTCATGGGTTAGATGTTGTTCTAAGGTTATTGTTGGTGTGGGGGAATTCGATTTTGACCCACCATGAGAGATAGTTGATTGATGAAGTTTTCCATGAATGTGTTTGAATCAGAGGCTTGTATGATGGATCCGGAATGAGTTTGTAGTTACCATTTCCGCTGGTATGACTTGAGAAGCTTTGGTGGTAATTCCAATATTGGTGTAGAAGGTCATTGAATCATTTGACTAACTTGATTCTCCCTGCTTAGATTTGAACTGCTCAAGAATCCTTCGCTCAAACATAACATGTCTCTCATTCGAAGAAGGAAGGCATACAGTTTCTCATAGTTGGTGTTCTTTAATCCTTTGGTTAGCTTCACAGAGGTGACAAATTTGTGCCATTCGGGATTCATGTTGTTCACAAACTTTGAGTTCAGCTGAATATTTGGCATGGTCATTTTGATATTCCTCATATCATTCACAAGCTTGTGGAATCTCACGTAATATTCATAGACACTTTCTTCCGGTTTCATCTTAAAGTGCTCAAATTCATCATACAGTTGTGATTCTCTGTCTTCCTTAGTTAATTCAGAAACCGAGAGAAGCATCTTGACATTATCCCAAACCGCCTTGGCTTCAGTGTTGTGATTGATAAGATTGTAGATATCTTTTGGAAGACCTTGAAGTATAATGTTTGAAGCCATGATATCAACATCAAATCTCTTTTTCTCCTTATCACTGAGCTCATCATACGTCTTTGGTCTGTCTAATCCAAATATCATTGTTCCATCTGCAGCAGTATCGAGTATGTCTCTAGTTGTCTCAACTTGATAAGTTCCTTCATCAATTGACTTGAGAATGTTGACTCCATTTTCCTTTCCCAGACAATACAACCTAATTCGTTGAGCCCATGAGTCATAGTTAGTTCTGTCAAGCATGGGTGGACGAGTGTCTGAACCACCGCTTGAACGCCCCGCCCACAAGAGAGATTATTGTAGGCACGTTGGAAGACATGTTTACAGATTTCACGGGATTTCATAACTCTATGATTAAACAGGGAAATAGATTCTTTCACGGGATTTTACTAAATCAAGAGAAAACCGTATTAGAAACGAATATCAACCAAGTCGCTATAACCCTTGAACCAAGTCGCTAAGTCACCAAGTCGCTAAGTAGCAACTCGCTAAACCTCAAGTCACTGTGAATCAAGTCGCTAAGCACAAGTCGCTAAGTAGCAACTAGCTAAACCTCAAGTCGCTGTGAATCAAGTCGCTAACCACAAGTCGCTAAGGCCCAAGTCGCTGAACACAAGTCGCTAAAGCACCAAATCGCTAAGCAGACAAGTAGCTAAAGAGCAACTCGCTTAGAACAATAAGGACAAGTCGCTAGGAATAATAGAGACAAGTCGCTACGCCAACCAAGTCGCTAGCTGAAGTGGAATATCCACTACGTTGTACTGTTTGTCGGCTTGTCTCAGTAGACAAGTCGATAGGCTCAAGTCGCTACTCCTCTAACTACAAGTCGCTGGAAATTAACAAAGTAAATCGCTACCAAGAAAATAACTCCGAGAGCCAAGTCGCTAGGTAGAAAAATTTAAGAACAATACTTTTCAATCCAAAACAAGCCCAACCACGTTGATTTAAGCTTTCCAAATCAAAACCAAGCACTTACAATGATTCTAAACACAAAAGTACACACAAAATTCAAACTTTAACACAAGAAATGATCCAAATGATGCAAAAACCACTAAACTTTTTCAAACCCAAAAACCATGTAAAACCACTAGAAATCCAAGGATATGTAAAAGAGATGATCAAACCATGGCTCTTGATACCATTTGTAACATATTGGATTTCACAAATACATGAAACCATGATCACACATAGGCGTATAATATTAGGTTTTAGAGAGAGAAATAGTTAGAGGTTTGGGAACTTAGTGAGAGAAAGTGAAAATGTTATTATGAACTCCAACCCTCTACCTTGGGAGGTAGAGGGTATTTATAGTCTTACATAAAACGCCACCTACGGGTAAAGACCCGTCCGTCCTCCACGGTGTTACTTAACTAAATACTACTTAACATTAAATAACTACGACTACGAGCTTTCTAACGATTACATATACTTGAGGTGACCGACACTTTAATAACTGGATTTACTAAATCCTAACATAGGGACTTAATTAAGATGAGGTGGAGTGTTCAAGTTATCAAAATGAGCTTGAAATGATTGTTTAAGCTAGACTTTACATGAATCTGTCACCCGGATCCCACGGTTCCCTCCTTTGAAGGATCTGTCTAGGCTAATCCTAGGGATCCGGCTATCAGCAGCAAAGAAAAAGAAAAGATGATGTTTGTGAAGTCTAACACCAATAACTCTTTGAGTGTTTCAGTCTTCCTAAGTATCTTAAATGAAAGAGTACTTAAATGATCAAGGGCAATGAGTGATGTTGCTAATGATTACCTTTTATGGCAGGAAAATGAGACTTTATGATCACCAATAGGTGTTTAAGGATGACACTAGGAATTTTTATGGTGTCAAGTCATAATAAATAATCCTAGAGATCAGATGTAAACTTGAGATAAAATTTGAAAAATCCTTAAAAATAAAAGTATTGAAAACTAGTTTTGACCCATTGAGATAAGGATGACTAGAAACAATTTCCTAAAATTGATAAAGATATCCTCCTAAGTGTTTTGAGATGTGAGAAACAATGTGTGAGTATTGAAGCGGAAATATGGTGAGTTTTGATGAGTTGATAAATCAAAAGCACTTTAAATTTGATCCTAGGTTAGCTATGTGTGAGTGTGAAGCTTTCTAATGCTTGAAGAAGACTTAGGTGGTTCCAAGGTCTTATGTTTAGCTAGTGTGAAGTGATCTAGTGAATGTTTTTGATGTGTGGAATCTGCATCGCTCATATGTTATCACGGATCCCACAGCCCTCAAAGGAGGGATCCGCTAGTATAAACTCGTGGGATCCGACAACCGAGATCATAAACATCACGTAAAGAAATGAAAATTTTGGATCATACTATATACACTAATTTCTATTAAACTCTACTCCAAAGAACATCAACACAAGCATGATATCACATAAATCATATCATAGATAAGAGTAGTAGTGACAATATCCAAACTAACACAAACTAGTGTGCTAAACAAAGCATAAGCATTCATACATAAGCCAAATATCTAAAAACAAACATAATCCTAATGTCTCTTTCGTCAATCCTTTCTTTTCATCTTTCCTGACTTCATGACGTAGTTAGCCAGGTTTTGGATCATACCCTTTAATTGTTTGAATTCCACGGTCTCGTTTAGAAGAGTTGGAAGTTGTTGATAGTAGGCAATGGGGTCCAAGTCGATGTTAGCTTCGGGATTGACATTTACTTCTTCTTCTTCGTTCGAGGAGTCCGGGAGAGCCTTAGGTTTCCTTCCATTGACCATGAACCGTTTGGAGGGTTGTTTGGTAAGAGGTACCATGACGTGATCGGAGAAGAAATGTTCATCGTTGATAGGAGATGGTTGCAATGCACTAACATACTCACGGAGTCGTGTTAGGAGCATACCATACTGAAGTACCATGTTGGCGACTTTGAATACCCCACCATTCTCTTCACCGTGTAATAGGCAAGATTAAATGGCTTTTGGTGAATAAGACAATAAATCATTTGTACGAGACATGCATTTGGATGGTCTTTGTTACCGACCAAGCTAATGACATTTTCCCTAAGAATTTCTTCCTATTTCTAAAAATGGGGTGCATTTCGAAAAGTTCCATTTGAAAGGGATCACGGTGAATTAGCTCTTTGTTTTGGTTGAAACGGAATTGGTCGGCTCTAACTTTGAAAATAGTGTCTCAAACGGTTGCGGGTTCATCAAGAGGAGTATGGTATATTGGTTTGGAATCAAGAGCAAAGGATTAAGTGGATATTTCCCAATCTTGAGAGTACATACAAATTCCTTCACAAGGAATGCGAAGGATTTGAGCAAATATGTTGAGAGGTAGAATGAAAATTCTTTTATTGATGGTAAAGGTGTTAGGAATTGGAAATTCCATGTTAAAGAGTCGGTCACCCCAATAATGGTCTAGCATATGTTAGCTCGTAGATTTGTCGTTGTTTACGTTATTTATCGGTTTATTAGTTAGTTATTAGTTTAGTTTAGCGTAGTGTTTCACCGTGGAGGAAGGACGGGTCTTTACCCATCGTATACCGATCCATGTGCCGATAGGAGGTCGTGTATTGTGTAAGATAAATACCCTTCCATCCATGGAAGGGGTGGTGCTTCAATCTAATATTCCATACTTTGTGTAAACCTCTAGCAAGAACACCCTCTCTCTACTAACTCTCTAACTATGGCAAACATGTATTTTGATCATCCAAGACCACCCAATCATCAACACAATAAATATAACGATCCTACAATTGGTACCGAGCCATGGTTGTTGTGTCTTGATGATTTTTTGTGGTTTTGATACTTATTTGAAACCGGTTTCAACATGGTTCGATACTTTTGAGGTTTTGATACTTATTTGATATCTAGATGAAACCGGTATTAATCTTGTTTGTGTGGTCAAACTTTCTTGTGGTCATATTTGTGAATTTGATACTTATTTGATATCTAGTTGAAACGGGTTTTAATACCGCTTGTGGTCAACTGCTTTTGTGGTCATATTCGTGAATATCAATATGGGTCAAAAGATGTATTGTTATTAAACGTTTCGGGTCCGTGGTCAAAACAGTAAACATTGTGCTTTTTCCGTCATTTTCCGGGCTATTAATGCTGTCTTCTTTGGTGTTAGTTTCTCACGATGTTACGATGTTCTTCGTAGCAACTTGTTATCAATGGTAGCGACTTAGTAAAGTGCTAGCGAGTTGACCTTAAAAGATGTCCAGATACAATGTTTTCAAAGCGAGTTGACTATTGAGTCAACTGCTGCTAGCGACTTGGCTATGCTAGCGACTTGGCTATGCTAGCGACTTGGCTATGCTAGCGACTTGGCTCATTATCTAGCGACTTATATTTATGAGTTAGCGACTTGTTTTGAAAAAACAAAAATGGGTAGCGACTTGGTTTTTAAAGGTAATAGCGAGTTGGGTTATTTGACTATTGAGTCAAATAAAAGTCTTAGCGACTTGATGCTAAACATGACCTAGCGACTTGACTCTTAAGTTAGCGACTTAGTGTGACAACTTCGATTTTCGGTCATATTTCAAAATATTATTCATGCTTCACCATTTATCATTTATCGTAAACTAGGTTTACGTGTTCCAAATTGCGAACCTTAATGGTTTAGCGGCTAATTCATGATCATATCATTACGGACATTTCATATAGACTATGTTTAGTCTACATTTCATTAACATCCTTTGCATCATGTTAGTTCATTCATGATTTTCATTTCACCGTAAACGCAGTAAATTTCATATTAAATAAACGCTATCACGTAAATTATTATTTTAAATATTTAATCCGATACTTCCAAAAATTATCCCGACATATTTTTATACTTACATTTAGTTTATAAAAATAATATTTTGAGTTTACCTAGTGTTTTAAATTTATTTTGTATATAAATCGTTAAATTTATATTATTACGACGGTTTTCTTCAAAACTACACGATAATTACTATATCACTCAAATTTTACAAGAAATGTATTTTTACAATTTAGATGACCTCAATATATTTTATTTTGATTCATTAAAAATTACTTTTAGCCAATACTACCCTAACTACTCAAGTGTATATAAAAGTTACAAGTTACCACTTATCTTAAACTACTTTAACTTATACATTTCTTACACATTTATATATACAATAAATAAAAAAAAAAAAGTATTTTGAGATACATCCCCCCCCAAAAACCGGCCATGTGGGGAGGGTGGTTCATTAATGGGTTGGTAAACTTTTTCTTCTTACATATTAAAAACTACACTCAAGTCACTTACACAATTTCTATCACAATAATTCAAGTCCAATCAAAACATTTCTCTTATCTTTTCTTCTCTCAAACCGCCAACACTTAGATCATAGAAGGATTCATCAAAATCTTCAAATCAAGTATTTTACAATCTAGTTACACTCTTAATCAAGGTTTTGAAATAAAACCTAGGGTGTTTAGGTTTAATCTGGTTCTTATCACCTCATCAAGTAACTAGTAAGCATATCACTTTCATTTTACATCTTTCATTATCATTTCATATGTATTTCATCATTTTGAGCAAAGCATGCAAGACTTGTGGATATTTATACCATTTTTACATTGGTTTTAGAGTTTTATATATAAAAGTCATCCTATAATTTATCCCTTGTTATATATTGGTCTTGAGGATGTTTAGGAACCCATGACACCCTAAGAAGGTGTATGGTAGGATTAGAATAGCTTTGGAGTTGTTTTGAAGGGATTGAAATAGGTTTAGTACGAGAAAAACTCTTTTCGACAAGTATAAAAAGTGGTCTGATCTTGTTTTGAAATTCTGGAAAATCCGACAGTGAGACACGAATTTTTGGCCTAGATATTTAGAAAATATACTTTAAAACGAATCCGTGGCGCTTGAACGGATTAAAACGGAGTTATAACGAAGAAGTTATGAATTTTCAAGTTTGACGACGAAATATACATTTTCTCGAAAATTTCAAAGAACAGTTTCGTGGTTGTACGAGTCAAAACGAGTCTTAAACTTTATAAATTATTTCGACTTATCAAAATATATTAGTATACTTTGATACTGAAGCTAAGGACGATAAAACGGATTTATAACGACTAAAATATACACGTTTTCATAAAATTTCAGAACTTACTTATTTAAGAAAAACTATATTATTTTACTGAGACAAGTGTTACGGTAAACAAAACGACCATGTTGAAGGCTATTTTAACGTGAGACGTAGAACTTTTTGTAACGTAGATGTCTTCTAATAAAATTTAGATCATCAAGCATATTTTCTAAAATGACCAACCGCTTGTATAGCGGAGTTGTAATAAATTATTTACTTGATGCTTAAGCTTTGCCGAAACTCACTTTTTAAACCACATTTGGACAAAATCACCATATTTAACCTCTATTATCTTTATGTTCGAGACCTCTATGACGAAAACTCATGTACTAAAACTTCGGATTTTGATACAAGCTTTCCAAAACCGTTGAGTTCGTTTCCTAACGTTCGACGACACCATTTTACGACTAGCTTTTCGAGGCCATTTTTGTCACTTTCATGAAATTTCCAACCACATTATTTTACTGACGAAAGTTATAATTTCACAATAAATCATTAAGAAACTATTGTAGGATGACATTTTGACGTAAATACTTGTAAAGTAATTTAAGAATGGTCAAGACGTCAAAAGAGTATTTTCGACGATAAGTATTATTTTCAAAAACTCCCAAGTGGTATAAATATCATCCGAATTGCATGCATAACATTTCATCATGACTCATTATATATCATATCATTCATAATAGGTCGCAGTTAGAGATTCACGCTACATTTCAGTGTACTCACTTTTGTCTTCGCATCATTTCATCAAGTGAGTCATAGCCCTACTCTTTAACCGTTATGAATTACTTTTGGGAGATACATGCTCAACTATTTTATGACTATCATGATTATTTGAAACTACATGCTTAATCGAATCGAATGTTTAGTCATATCCTATATCATAAATCATGGAACCGAATGTCTTGGGATTATCATTGAGTCGAATGTCTTGGGATTATCATTGAGTCGAATGTCTTGGGATTATCATTGAAATGAATGTCTTGGGATTATCATTGAGTGAATGTCTTGGGATTATCATTGAGCTAAATGTCTTGGTATAAACATTGGAACTAAATGTCTTGGTATAATTAAGACAAGTAATCATTGATACATTAAGTCATGCACTATTATGTGAATTCATTTGACATCATGCGCTTGAACATAAACTATGCACCTTTTGGCGGTGGGTTGTGAACACACAGTTGCAAGTTTTGTATGGGCGGAACTTGAACCGAGTGGATTTACAATGCCTTTCTTGCATAAACGATTTTGAAAGTCTTTACATTTCAACACAAACTCTATGAACTCACTCAACCTTTGTGTTGACACTTTTAGCATGTTTTATCTCGTATCTATGGCATACACCTCATGGCATGCATAAGGACTTATCATAGAGTCGCGGTGACGCGTCTCTCATGGATTTATGCACTTTAAAACATCGTTTGAATTGTAACAAACTTATTTCCGCACGTCGATTTTCATTTGGGACCTATACTTTGTAAACTCGATTGTTTTATTAAATCAAACGATGTGTTTTCCAAACGACACTTTAGGTCGTTCAATATAACTGTGATTGTGATGCTATGACAATCAATCCCGTGAATTCCATTCCGTTGCAAAGCAGTAATTTGGGGTGTGACAGATTGGCATCGAGCTTCAGATTATAGAGAACTAGGTTGCATCATTGACCCTAGACTATAACTACATCATCATAGCATCTCATCATTTCATCATAAGTGCATGTTCACTTTACATGCGGTTTATGCCTACATTTTTCGAGTTATTTACTTTCATTTCAAATCGATTGTCACATGGATGCCCTTAAATACCCATCCAATTATCCTTTCCTCATACTCTAATGTGGTGAATGCTTTGTCATTCCCTATCGCAATTTTAATATCAGTTGACTCATCACCGATAACGTCGAATGCCGAGATAAACCTTTAAGTAGGGCGAAGTCACTCTCACTCCTTTGTTTCACCACTAACATGTCAAGTTACACGTTGTTCACACATTAAGTCACTAAACCATCATACATTTGAAGCACTTACGACATCTCATAACCCATTTCTTAGGAAACCGTCGATCATTTTGAAAAATAACCTCAAACTTATCATTTCTTATCATATCTCTTTGGAGCGTTTATTATTGACATCGGACTTTGTTACGTCTCACCTTTCCTCTTAACTGTTCTAATATCCGAAATGAAAGTAGTTATGTTAACAATATTGTGAACCCAACTCCTTAATTCGTTAAAAGATGAAACATCACAAGGAATATTATGTCTCATTCGAATGAAAAACAGTTTTTGTTGGGATCTCAGATTTGTGAAACTCTTGTATAGATCATTCAAGATCTCATGAGCTTTACACTATTTCATCATAGACCGTATATGGAGATCACTCCAACTAATTATCCGAGACAAAAAGTACTAAACTATAACAAGGATGTTATATTTAGTTACTTTGCTCGTTTAAAAACTCAATAACACGTTCAAATCAAAATGAATTCATGTGTTAAAACCTACCTGATACCTTTGGAGATTCGTGAATCTCAGTATACCATCCCTGTGGCTTAGTCGAATCATTGTCTCAAAGCCATCCCTGTGGCAAGACGTGTAGGTCTCTAACGTCATGATGTCTTTTGAGTTGCTTAAATGCGAAATAAAGGTAATTAGGAGGCGGATGTGTTTTGGTTTGCGATTTTTAACATGTGAGAAGAGGAGGCGATTAATATGATGAGAGAGATTAGGGTTTGGTGGTAAGAGATATGTGTTTTATACCCGTTTCTTTTAGGGCACACGCTAATGGGATCCGAGCATTTCACTTGGACGGGGTTTTATGTTATTTGGGCCGTGTAATGTGAATAGTCATTGGGTTTACATTTATAAGTTGGATTGTGGGCTTTAATACTTGAACTCATTCGTGGGCTTTGAGTTTAAATTGAATATGGGCTGACATGGGTCGATCATTGATATAACACTCAGAGTAACATTCGATCGAGTGGTCACTGGATTGAGAATATTCGGATATTATTGAGCTGAACTTGTGTTGAAAATTATTGATTTCATTTGGCTAAGAGGATATTTGTTCACGGCTTGAATTATTGAATGTGTTCGAGGTTCTTGACCGATATGACTTGGATGATTACATTGACCGGACATCGATTTGTACATGTAACAAGTTTGGGCCATTGGCATGATAGGGTCGAGATGGGCTTCTCAAGATTTGGATTTTATGAGTTAATTTATGATATGAAATGAGAGGTTTAATTTGATGATGCGATTTGACGATGAGATATGGTGTGTTATGAGATTTGATTGGGTATATGAAGAGATAATGAGATTTGATGATGTGAGTTGATGAAATGATGAGATTCGTTATGAGGTTTGGAAATTTGGTAAGATGATGATTGTTGTTGTGGTAAGAGGGTTGATACTTTGCTTTATACATTTTCACGATGATTATTATGTCACGGCTTGGCTTGAATTGATTAAGGTTGACTACGGAGTTGTTTGTTCGGTATTTCGTATTTGAATATGAAGTGAGGTTTTCCGGGCGCTTACTTATTTCGTCTTCTTTCTTTCTACCCTTCCGCGAAGATGACTTGTTTGGGCATTTATAGAAGGTGATAAAGACTTGGCTATTTAGTTACGTGTGTGATTCTTTCTCGCTTAACCCACAACGTAGCTATCACTTCGGTGTCTCACTCAGTTGAGAATGTCAAGAGGTTTTGTACATTGGGTACATCGTTTCTTCTTCACAAGGATTAGTGCAAGCTTAAGTAACTAATCCGGGGAATTCTACTTCATGATCAAGTTTGGTATATCGGGTTTACTTCTCCTTGTGGTCACTACAATAGCCGACGAATGCGTGAATGATGTGTTTATCAAAGTGTTGATTGGATGTTTGATGATTTTCCGATGTTGGATTATGAGCAGTTGATGAACCGCACAGATGTTCCCCTAAAGCAGATATTCACCAAACCAAAGTTGTCATTACAACATCAAGTCGACATTGTCTACGGTTTTGTCTTGATTTTGTAAAATCATGAAAGAACCTATTTCTCGGTTTAAATCATAGACTTGTAAAATCCGTGACAATGGAAACATCCCGGTAAAGTAAAGTGCATTTCCTGATCTATCTTACGGTTTATTCTTGGTTTTGTAAAATCCATGAAGAAACTATTTCTCGGTTTAAACCATAGAGTTGTAAAATTCGTAATGATGGAACCATCCGGAGAAAGGAAAGTGTATTTCGGGATCTCATGTGATGTTGGTGCTACGGTTTCGCTTGAAGAATGGATAAAAGGTGTACTTCATGAATTGGATGTGTTTGGATATTCGTCATGACGGTTTGGTTACTTCAAAGTTTTACGGGTTATGCTCATTATACCATGGTCGGTATGAAACCATTATCATAGTTCACTTAAAGTCATAAGTAGGCTAGTTTTTGTGCGATTAACCGTAAGATGTGACAACGGCGTTAATTGATATTATTTATTTGAGGTTGAAGTGAATTATCACGGGCAAGTGTACTTAGTATCCGAAGGTGTCGGGATGGATGGATGAAGATTCTTCATGATCCTTGTTCGAGCTTATTATCAAAATGAAGACTTGGAAATCTAGTTATTGTTAGGTGTCTTTTACCTTTTCTTTTACCACTTGGGGGAATTGGGCTCATGCCACCTCAAAATAACTATCACTTTAAGGAGTTACGTTGTAGTGCTCAGTGTCACATTCAATTGTGGATTTCCAAGAGGTAAAGTACGTCTATTACTTGATGGTGGGTTGGATGAAGAGTATAGAGTACTTAGAGAGTACTTAGAGATGCTAATGGAAATCTGCACCGCTTTTTGTTACATATGTGCAAGTTTAAGTCACGAGTTCGGTTAGTTTACTTGTGGTCAAATTCATCATATTGGGTTATCTCCATCACCGTCACTACAAAGAGCCTCTTGAATGATAATGGGTTGATTACATATTTTACTAAGAGAGCGAGAAAAGAGAGATTATGACGTCTGCTCACATCGATTCAGCCTCGACTTCATCATAATGACGTATGAACACTTGGTTCATGCCTCGTACTCTAAAGAAAAGAAAAGTGTACGTTTGATGGCGCTTTATCTTTAAAGAAGAAAATCTTAGTATGACGTTTGAATACTTCAGTTCAAGCCTCGTTCTCCAAAGAAAAGAAAAGTGTACGCTTCAAGGCGCTTTATCTTCTCAAGAAGAGAAATCTTCTTATTATGACCATTCTCATCCACATGCTTCATACTTTTTCCATGCGCTTGACCATCAAGTGAACTGGCTACCATGATTGTCTTCTCATTCCACTTGCTCGATTATAATGAAGATGGCGACATCATGTGCTTATTTTATGGAGAGAAGTGTGAATAGAGCATTCGGATGATTTTCACTTATTCAATCAAGAATGGCATCTTCGTATGCAATTCTTGAGGGGGAGAAGAAGTATGATAATTCTGCATGGTTGATTGTTTTTTTGAGAATAAATGGTCAAACGGCTCCAAACTCATGTAAGAACTGAGCTTCTTCTTATCGGGTCATCTACACATGGTGTTTCTTCTGAAGAGCCGTTGGTTAACATCTTCACTCGGATTGATGAGTTTATCGACAAAGTGCTTCCGGTTAATGCTTCACGTATACATCAACATGATGATTCGAACAATCTCTGTTCTTATTTGATGTGATTGGTAGTTTGGTGTTACCATCTTGTGTGTTCGTTATGGCCCGATTGCCGATTTCCTTGATGAACATCTTTCGTTCTTGTTTGATTGGGAGGATTTTAGTTAAGGGATTTGCAAGATGTAAATTAATTGGGATGCTTTTGTTGGGATGCTTTTGGTGTGAGTGGAAGATGTTAACACTCTATTCCCCAACCGGACAATCTTGAAGAAGGTCGAGTCTACGATCATTCTACATCTTCGCTACATGTTAGAAGACTAAAGACGAGTTGCATTTAACGATCTAAAGACTTCTTCTTAACTGGGCATTTATCAAATGCAGTTGTCGGTTTGGGGAGAGCACTAATTGGGAGAGAGTTATAAGTCGATTCAATCCCCAATTAGACTTGCTCATATTCTTTAGCAATGACTCCTCGAGACGTTGTTATTGACTATTTCACGATTGGACATTTGACACAAGTTGATTACTTGAGTTAATCATTTATCACTTATTTGAGATTGAAGTTGACTTTCACAAAGGCATGTTCTTATTTGATAACTTGCTCGGGCTTAAGAATTTGAGTTGAAGACTTGGTTTATCTAGTTACCAGTGATGAGGTGGATGGTTGAAGACCCGTTAACTATCATTATTAGGAGTTACTTTTTTACTCGATTATCACACGATATGACGTGTGGATAATCGCAAGAGGTGTTAATGTCTCATACTTTGCTTGAGTAGTGAGTACTTAGAGATTTGCTTGAAGCATAAATTCTCGGCGCCGTTCTTCCATCATTAGGTGCAAGCTTAAGATACAAATGTGGGAAGTTGACTTCAGTTTCAAGTATGGTATATCGGGTTTTCTTCTTGATGGTCACTCAAATTGTCTACATAAGGGTTGATAAAATAGTCGAGAGAGTCTTGACATGTTGATTCTCACAAGAGTTCAAGTGTTCTTCTCATAAAGATTTCAAGTATTTGGGCTTATACTATGTTGCTGACTCTGAAGTGTCAAAACCAGCAAGGGGTAAGGAGATAAGCACCTAAACGCGAGTAAACTTGATGAACTTAATACTTCTAAGTAATTGAAGATACCCCGGGAAGACAAATGTTATTACCGCAGAGAAACTCAAGGTTTGACTCATGACGAGTAAACTTGATGAACTTAATTCTTCTAAGTAATTGAAGATATCTCGGAAAAACAAATGTCAAGACCGAAGAGAAACTCAAGGTTTTACTCATCAAGGCGTTTAGTGTTAGTATTTCATCTACGCTGGGAAGTGATGTTAGAAAAGTTTCAAGATAAAAGAGGTACACAAGTGCGACATATTCATGGGAGATAAATGTGTAACATGAGGGAGGTGTTATCGATTATTCTTTGGTGGGAATGTGTGTGCTTGGATTCTTGAGCTTCATACACGATCGTCGGGGAAGAAAAATGTGAACATGGGAAGGTGTTTTCATTCCCTCATGATGTGTATTCGGAGAGCTTTTGGGTATTGGTGTACTTGGTTCTTGAGCTTCATACATGTTCATCAGGGAAGAAAAATGTGAACATGGGGAGGTGTTTTCATTCCCCTCATGATGTGTATTTGGAGAGTTCTTGAGCATTATACAAAGAGGCTGACTACATCAATTCAACTACTTGGTGGAATTGTTCTCTTGACACTTTTTGGAATGGATTGCTTCAGACTTCAGTGGTAATGAAATTTGAGAAGAAATTTAAAGAGTGGGATGAAACATTGCTGATCTTCTTCTTGATGATATAACCCCGAATGGAGATCCTCGATTATCGTTCCTAAATGGAGCAGCGGGATTTATGGTAATTGTGTGCTTTTCTGCACACCGCTAAGGCAAGCTTGAAATAGAGCTCAATCTTTCACCTAAAGGATTTTTGGTTTGGGGAAAGTCGCAAAGTCTCACTTTCGATGGTTCTATTTCTTCAATTCAAGAGCCCTTGGAAGCTTTGGTGGTGGATGTTCGAGATGACGAATCTATCTTCTACGACGTCTTTGCCGATATCCTTATCTCGGTATCGTATCATCATCCTCTTTAACTATATCATCTATTCTATCTTTGTATATATTTATTAAAAACCAAATACAAAATTATAAAACCCGAAAACAAAATAGAAAATATAAAACCAACAAAAGAAAATAGAAAATTATAAAACCAACAAAACCCATAAAATCGAAAAATTTGAAAATACCAAAATATTGTTTTCTCATGACATGTCTTCTCGTATCGATAACATCTACGGTCTTAGAAATGTCATTCAATAATGGCACGGGACCATAGATGAAGTTCGAGCAGGAGGTGTAAATATTCTTTCCAAAACATGTCTCAAACTATGGCTTACGCTTATTTGATCAGAACCGGGCTTCAAATTATGGCTTGCGCTTATTTCGATCAGTAACCCGTGCTTAAACCATGGCTTGCTATTATTTCGTATAGCAACCCGCTCTTCATAGAAGGAAAGTGTTGCGCTAAAACAAATTTTCAAAAATATCGCACTTATCCTAAAACAATTTAAAGAAAGTATGTCAAGGATCTGTTGCTCCTACACAAATGTTTTTCCGTCTAAAATTCTTCAGAAAAATATTTGTTGTTTTAAAAAAAATGGTGGTAAATGAGTTGCTTTAAAAACAATCAGATTCAGAGTTTTTATAAAATCGAAAACTCAATCAATGACTTCCGCGCTTTTAAACTTTTCATAAAATGAGTCATGGATTGAGGGGGATAATGTTTTTCAAATCTACATCATCTAACGGGCTTTCTTAATTATCCTAATATGCTTAATTAAAAATGGGCTTTCTTAATTATCCTAATATGCTTAATTAAAAATGATGTTAACCTATGTTGAAGGACTAGGTGCCTAGGATATGATTGTTAGGATTAGATGATTAGAGTTTGTTGAACACATTATTCTCATACATCTATATGATCTGATTGATATGTTGCATTGACTTTTATTAGTCGATTGTTGTTTGGGTGATGTCGACCACCATATATTTGTATGTGTGTTCACTAACGATGCGGTATATTGGTATAAAAGAATGTTCCCGATCCGGATCCCACAATTGAAGATGATTGGATGCCGAAGGAAAGGGTAACTATATCTTGGGTTGACAAATGAAGAAACGGAGCTTAATTGGACTTCAATGGAGAGTTGGCATAAATGCAACGTAAGAGGTCTCACCGCATCGCAGATGGTTTTCTTCTAAGTGATTGAAGAAACGGAGCTTAATTTGACCTCGCTTGGCATTCAAAATGCAACGTAAGAAGAAGTCTCACCGCATCGGCAGACGGTTCTCTTCCAAGCCCTCAAAGAACAACGAAAGCTTCCCAACCACCTAATGTATCTTTGTGCGTGGATAATAGTGATGATACCATTTTCTAAAACTTTGAAAATATTGTTTTGAAAATGGAAAATATTGTTTTGAAAATAAATTGGACTAAATTTTGAAAATCACCGACTTCATTTTATCAAAACATAAGTCACTCAATCATTGACTTATGTCATGGATTGAGGGGAGTGTGATTTAAAATAAAATATTTTCAAACGATATTTCTTCACAAAAGTTCCGCTTTGTACAATATAAGTAGTGATCTAAAGATTTAATGTTATGTCATGGTATGATTTTCTTTAAAACTCAAAGATCCGAAAATGAAATTTTTACGTTCTTGTTTGATTGTGAAATTGTTTTATTTTACTTAAAGGTCTCTTAAAACAATCATACGACACTAACAATCTTTAATGTCTAAATATGGTCCTTATCTCATCATTTTCAAAATCAAATCTTGCCGCGCTTTCCCAAAATTTTCTTAATTATTTAAATCTTTGGGATCACAAATCTCTAATTGGTTTGAATTTTTTATCAAGGAGAGATCGTGATTTAAATCTCAAACTGCTTTTTATGGAATCGGTTTTAGTTCTTTATAGGCACTCCACCTCCATGTGCCAAACGATTTCAAATATACAATGCACATGTTGAGGAGGAGGATTTATCCAAAACCAGATGAGTATTTAAACAAGGCCACATTTTCTCCCATGTTTTATAAACCTTATTAAATCACTTGGGATCCAAAATCTCAAAGGGTTTGATATTTTGATCGGGGAGAATTTGTGATTTAATAATGAAATTTGATAAAAGTTGATCGTTTTGATTCGGCAGCAGTGTCGCTTCTCTCATATGTGCTAAATGCTTTCAATCTCAAGCATATATTGAGGGAGCATTTTATAAGAAAAGAAACTATCGAGGTGCAAATGCTTTTATGTTTTAACATAAAGTACCTTGATTGAGTTTTAAATGGTTTCTTAATGGCTTTTGTAATCGTGGAAGTGCTTCAATGAACTCTTGCCTCTATGTGATAAAATGATTTAAAAAATCCTATGCACATATTGAGGGAGAATTACCAAGAAAATCAAATGGCGTTTTCTGAAAACCGTGATCAAAGAAAATATTTCAAAGTCCTCTTGCCTCCATGTGCTAAACAATTTCTAAATCATATGCACATGTTGAGGGGAGGTTTTGAATGATCAAAACTATTAAGGTACAAAATGCTTTGATCTCGTATCACAAGTACCTTGATTGTTTTTCCAAATGATTTTTCAATTGGTTTCAAGGAAGAATGAACTGCACTAAAAGACCGACCAAATTTACTTTATGCATGGTGTTATAAGGATGGTTAGGTTAGGTATTAGTTCCCACGATCCGCCGAATCGGAAGGATCTACCGAGGACAATCCACTAGATAGTGTAGAGTCCTTAGGTATATTGAAAAAGGAGAAAAGTGAGATATGGGAAGAGTGTCGATCGAGATGAGCTAGAACTGAATAAACCCAACAAGGTTCTAGTAATGAAGTCTCGTAAGCTTGAAGGGGTTGAAGAATGAAAAAGAACGAATGTGAAAAAGGGTGAAAAGAAATAGCCCTCCATCAATTCAACCTTAGGGCGTAAACCGGGTTCAATACATATGCTACTTGGTTGTTACTAAGGTAACACTGTATTGAAGACAAGACGTCATGGACCCGATGCACTGCACTACAACTTCCCAAGCCACTCAAGTTCCTCTCAAAAGGGCTTGTTTCATTCTCACGGGGAACCGACATAATCTATCGACTTTCTCTTAGAGATTGTTGATATTGAAGAAGGAGACCCTCTCCCTAGTCTCCCAAGACAGAACCAAATATGCACTATTGAGTCTAGAGCCAAGAGATCATCCACAATATCTCATTAGGACACTAAATTATTGAAGACTTGTTGTTTCACACAATGTGGAAAGTAAGTATATATTAAGAGTCCTACGCATTATCCTTGTGGTATTGCCAGAACATCCGAGTGATATGTAATAAATATTCATGATGAAGATGGAAATCCTTCTAGAGCCAACATCAAACAAGCTCTTGGTGGGTGACATGTGAGATCTTCTCGTAAGATCAAGCTTGTGACAACTGGATAGAAACAATGGGGAGATTCACTGTGAATCAACCTTGGTCCAGAATGGAATTGACGAATACTTTTGGAAAACCGTTCGATGTGCAAATCTTCTTTTCTCAAGCACGTTGAATGTGTATTCATGTTTTCAAATTCAAAAGTATCTCGATTGAAAAAATGCTTTTGGAAAACCGTTCGATGTGCGAATCTTCTTTTCTCTAGTACATCGAATGTGTATTCTTTCAAATATAAAAGTATTTTCGATTGAAAATTGATCTTTCTCATAAAACCTTCGTATTGCAAAACTCTTTCTTCTAAGTAATACGCGATTGTTTTCAAATCATTTTCATCAATCGATGAATCTCAATTCGCGGCTCACTCACTCCGTGTTGTCTTCTTTGAGGCGTTCGGTTTGAGAACAGCTAGAAACAATTGCGAAACCCCTGTCAAGGAGATTCTTAGGAATCCTACACGCTCACAAGCGGTACTTGTCTCGATCAACGGGAACCGTGGGCGTGTACCTCAATTCGATTTAAAGTGATCAAAGACACTTTCGTGTGTTTTATTGTTGATCGTTGTTTGCGGTACATTTGAACGGTTGCGCTTGATCCGAATTGAGAGTCAATCCAAAGCCGCATGCTCACAAGATCCACACTTAATTTGAAGAAATCATGGTGGTGCATATCTACATAACCCGGTTCGATATTTCTATACTATGCTTCCTTGTTCTTTGCAAATATCATGAACCAAGAAGGCTTCCGCTACTCGATGGAAAGATGTCATGATCCAAAAGTGTGAGCATGTCGGTCCGAAAGTCACAACTTCACATGATAGCAACACAACAAAGGGTGATCCAGATTTCCGTGGTGATGATCTCAAAGAAAGCTCAAAGATCATCAAAGATGTGGATCGCTTAAAGGCCTCCACTTAAAGTACAAATCAATGCGGACTTTGAAGATTCGCTACTAAAGCACAAAGATTGCGAAATGAAGAATTCAAGTCTACGAGCTCAAGAACTAAGTCAAAGATGGAATGCTAGGAAGCAAAATGTATTTCATGGGGTGACCTCCTTGTGGGAGATTGTTAGGAATTGGAAATTCCATGTTAAAGAGTCGGTCACCCCAATAATGGTCTAGCATATGTTAGCTCGTAGATTTGTCGTTGTTTACGTTATTTATCGGTTTATTAGTTAGTTATTAGTTTAGTTTAGCGTAGTGTTTCACCGTGGAGGAAGGATGGGTCTTTACCCATCATGACACCGATCCACGGCCGATAGGAGGTCGTGTATTGTGTAAGTATAAATACCCCTTCCATCCATGGAAGGGTGGTGCTTTCAATCTAATATTCCATACTTTGTGTAAACCTCTAGCAAGAACACCCTCTCTCTCTACTAACTCTCTAACTATGACAAACATGTATTTTGATCATCCAAGACCACCCGAATCATCAACACAATAAATATAACGATCCTACAAAAGGCGATTGAAATGTTATCATCGGTGTTTCGGATGATCCTAACGCTTTTGTAAAACTCAAAGATGAAAACCGGACAAATTTGTTCATCGATATCAAGAAGACAATCAAAGTTGATTGCCGAGAAGACTTGACGAATGTCGGTATTTTCAAGGAAACATTCCTTGACCACACGACTTCGTGGATAAGTCGTTTTTCAAGTCTTGAAGACTTTGCGATCGGTTTTTGACAAACCCTCTTTTCGATAGTATTGGACGAGGTAATGTACGGTATCATGGTGGTCTTGTTGGGTAGCTTTAGGCATGGTTGGTCCTAGAAAAACAAATATTCGATTAGGCAAAATTTGTTGAGATGGGTTTATGGTTTTGATTTGTATTAACAATGTTGTAAGCACAATGTAATCTTAGTTATGTGAAAACCCTTTCTAGTGATCAATTTTGGAAAACCTAATTTTATCAATTGATTAAGAAAAATTAAGAAACCATAAACCCTAGGATGAGGATGATGAAAAATTAGAACATGTTAGTGTAATTACTTACAATGATGTTCTAGAGATGGATGCTTGAGGATATGGAGTCCTATGGAGATGAAACCAGCTCTTGGGTCATTTTGTGTTTTGTGAGGAGAGAGAAAATGAGCAGGTTTGATTTTGAAAGGCGTATAGTTGGTTTCTGTCACACGGTTCCTTCGGATCCCTTGTATTAGAGACCCGGCTTGTACAACTAGAGGGATCCGGCTACTGTAGATAGACTATAAAAGGGTGTTTGGAATTATTTTTGTGATAAGTTATAAAGTAGCTTATGGAACAAAAATAGTTTTGGGGTTTCTAATTGAAAAGATGTTTGGTCAACGAGATTTGATAAGTTAATTATCAATGATCCATATGTGACGACGGCGTTAGTTTGACGAGATCAAAAGGAATACTATTCCCAATGATGAGTAAGTCGGGAAAGTGGCGAAAAGAGACTTTAAAGAGACTAGTAATTATTAACGTCTAAATATAAAAGAAGGTATTAACGTATTCATGTAGATGTAAGATAGCTAATGAAAAGTAAACATACCTTTATGCTCTTGGTATGGTTTATGGAGACCATGAGACCAAAAATACTTCATGAGCTTTTAAAGTAATCAGTTGTACTTAGAGTAAGTAGATTGTGATTACTTTTAGGTTCTTCCTTGAAAGTTGACTTCATTATTCTTTTAATAGAAATGAAGACTTTGGAGAGATCCTAGCATGAAGATTTCTTGAAAAGGAATTGTTAGAATAATCTGTCAATATCCAACATGAGAAAAAAATTGTTTTAAAAGATTTCCTTCTTTGTAGTTTTCAAACATACACGGATCGTATCAAGTTTTTAAAGTACAAAATACTCTAAGAAACTTGGTAACGAAGCTCTGATGCCAATTGTGGAAAACTAGAAGGGGGGTTAAATAGTTTTACCAATTAAACCTTGTTTTAAAACATTTAGATCGACTTATGTCAATCTATTTAGATGTGTATGTTGGACATTGATAGATAGATACATAAAAATGTAATGAAAGATAAAGAGTAAGAAGCACATAACCACGACACGAGTATTTATAGTGGTTCGGCTACAAGGACACCTTCCTTGCCCTACTCCACTCCCCGAGTCACCTACTCGAGAGTTCATAATCACTACACGACACCAAATCCTTATGGCGGAGAAGCCTTCACAACGTCGCCTACTCTTTTTCCGGTACTAGGCTAACCACCGGGTTCTTTCACAAGGTTGAACCGCACCTACCACAACGTTGCCTACCCTTTATCCGGTACTAGGCTAAGTACCGAGTTCCATTATAAAGGAGGAACTACTACCCAACACTACACAACACCTAACTCCAAAGGAGACCCACTCCTTATTACAACACCATCAAGGATATCAATATCCTTGGAAACAAACTATCACTATTTGTATAACGATGCACCTCATCGATTATATGACCTTGGAATCCTTCACTAATGCCACTTGATTTGACTCCTAGGCATCTTTCACTAATGCCCTTGACACGAATGCTTGGCACCTTTCACTAATGCCTTCGTCTTGACTCCTTTAGCATTCTTCACTAATGCTTTTGACTCGGACGATAAGCACCTTTCACTAATGCTTTCGTCTTGACTCTTTCGGCATCCTTCACTAATTCCTTCGACACATCGCTTCTATTGAGGAAGAAAGAAGTATCAATCAAGAGAACCTCAGTAGTCTTGATGATGACGAAGCATGGCAACTCATGGACTTGAGCTTGCTCGACTTCAAGAAGTGGTGATCTCGCCTTTAAGAGGATCCTAGAGAATCACACAAAACAAAAGACAAACTACATAGAAAGATCCTTAAGATCTCGTGGTTGAGGGTTACAATACTTAGGAAAGTATGTGTGGGAGTGGCAACCCAAAAGGAAGAAATGGCTCACTATTTATAGAAGAAAAATAACTCATCGCTCCACGGATCCCACGAATCCTCACTGAGGGATCCGTCCGATGTACTTGGGGATCCGTGGGGCGCCCCCTTTGCCCATGGGTTCGGGTAATGGGTCATGGGTTATGGATCATGGGTATCCAAGTAGATACAATGTATCTACAAGATGCAATGCATCTAGTCCATGGTTCATGGATTAAAACCATGGGTCATGGATTAAAACCATGGGTCATGGATATTCAATGTATTTGGTTAATGGGTCAAATACTTAAGTTTCTACCTATTTATATTACCCATTATTATACATATTAGTTATGTATATATTTACCCAATATGTAAACACTAGTTGTTGTACATATGTATTATTAAATCATAAAATCACTTATGTGAAAACGTAAGTGTGTTAGAAAACTATTGCTCAAACTATTTACGTATTTTATTTGTTTCGTTAAAATGATTTTACGTTTGTTATCGACAAAACATTAGAAGATCGTAAAATATAAATAAATGTTTTTACGGCTTATTTGTATTAACACAATGCATTCTCTCCAGATCCAACCAACTTCATAACCACAACCATAACCACCGTCATTACCACCGTTCAAACCACCGCCATTACCACCTTTCAAACCACTGCCATCACCACCGTTCAAACCATCGCTATAACAACCATTCAAACCACCGCCATAACCACCATCGTTCATCATAAATTAACAGCTTAAGCAAGAGAATTGAAGCTGAGATAAGTGAAGAGGACAATCTTTTCAAGTCAGATCCACATAATCTCAAGTAATTGTTATTTGTTTTAGTTTTGATAAAATTTAATTGTTGAACTTTGAATTATTATGCATTTGAATCTATTATGATTGTTTTAATTATAAATATGTCACATTTGAGTGTATAGATTATGAATTAGGTCTTGATTGTAATAGGCGACTTCATTAGTTTGTGTAAAGTAGAATATAGCATTGATTAAGTTTATTAAAAGTATCTTCGCCGTGAAAATATAAGAGATATTTTCTTCGCATGTGAAAATTTAGTAAAGCATCTTCGCGTGAAAATATAAGTGAATTTTTTCTTCACGTGAAAATTTAAGAGATATTTTTCTTTGCGTGTGAAAATTTAGTAAGAGCATCTTCATGCATGAAAATATAAGAGATATTATACTTCACGTGTGAAAATTTAGTAAGAGCATCTTCGCGCGAGAAAATACAAGAGAGTTTTTTCTTCGCGGGTGAAAATATACGAGATATTTTTCTTCGCGTGTGAAAATTTAATAAGAGCATTTTCGCGCGTGAAAATATAAGTGATATTTTTCTTCGCGTGTGAAAATTTAGTAAGAGCATCTTCGCGCCTGAAAAATAAGAGATTTTTTTATTCGTGCGTGAAAATTTACTAAGATCATCTTCGTGTGTGAAAATTTAGTAAGAGCATCTTCGCGTAAAAATATAAGAGATATTTTTCTCGTGTGTGAAAATTTAGTAAGAGCATCTTGGCGCTGAAAATATAGGAGATTTTTCTTCAAGCGTGAAAAGTTTAGTAATAGTATCTTCGCGCGTGAAAATATAAGATATTTTTCTTCACGTGTGATAATTTAGTGAGAGCATCTTCTTGTAGATTTATTGGAATACTAGCATTCGGTGCAACCGGTGTTGGAAACATTGGGACCCAACTGACATTCGATTGCGTTGGCTATGGAGGCTGTGGTTGCGACCGCTTGATTCTGATGGCGCTTTCAGATATTTGGTTGAGTAACAGGAAAAGGAAACTGTCCCATTGTTCTTGAGGAGGCATGATTTTTCCAACAAGATTAGTATTCGAACCATGTTTGGAACACCGCCCCATTGGTTATATATTAGTCGTTGTATATCGCCATATTCATAACTAGGGGTGAAACGAGCCGAGTCCGAGCTCGCGGAGCTCGAGCTCGGCTCGATTATATATAAAAGCTCGAGCTCGAGCTCTAGCTAGTTCGAGCCTCACATTTTGAGCTCGAGCTCGGCTAGTGAAATTTTCACAAGCTCGAGCTCCGCTCGGGCTCGACTAATTTATATGACGTGTAGAAAAAAACAAGGTTCAAATAGAGCTCGGCTCGTTAACACAAGGCTCGAGCTCGACTCGTTAACACAAAGCTCGCTCGTTAACACAAGGCTCGAGCTCGTTAACATGGTTATCGTGATATAAAATATATATATATATATTTCTAGGGCTCGTTTAGGCTCGCGAGCCTAAAGGAGCTTTTTGTATAAAGCTCGGGCTCGAGCTCGATTATTAAATGAGCCCAAACTTAGGCTCGAGCTCGTTTAGGCTCGACTCGTTTGAGCTTTTTACCGATCCGATCTCGAGCTTTTCGCGAGCGGCTCGGCTCGTTTCCACCCCTAATCATAACCAGATTTGGCTGTAAATTCTTAGGGGGACCACCACTCCATCCCTGTGGATTTGGGAGTGGGCTTGTGTGTGGGTTGGATTGCAACGACGCCCAAAGGAACATAAGTGGTGAGTTGGGCTCGGACTAGGTGGAATCTGGATGAGGTGAGGCCCAAACGTAAGATGGGGTAAGTGTTGGGCTTAGGCCCGGTCCAAGATAAAAAAAATTATTACTTATATACTTTTATATATTTTTAGTTTATATAATTAAATAATTAATGATATCGGGATCGAGGAACTTTGTTCGGGTCACAAAGGTATAATTTTGAGCATTTGAGTCGCATTTACTATGCATATGTCAAATGATATGCAATAATGATGTTTAGAAAATTTCATGAAGATATAATCCGTGCTTTATTCATATTTAAGTCGTTAATGACAAATGAAATTTTCCGGATCTTACATCTGAAGTGTATTCAATCGGTTTGTACGTTAATTACACTATGTCTTTCATTTGTGAATTGTTTTAATTTCCTTTGTATTTGCTACTTACCTTTTGAGCTAACACCCTTGGGTGTTAGCCATGTTATGACTACTATGTTCATGTTATTTCATTTATAAAGATTTGACGCATTTTTTTGGATAAATTATTTGTTTCTTGTTAAAATAGTATACTGTTTATTTGTTTAGCATTTGATGTTTATCGTCTAGATCATCACAATGTAGTTCTTTAGCTATGTAGGTGATCCATATCACTATCGCTTGGTACTCTTGACACAGCTTCATTAGTTTCTTTCCTTAGGACTCGGGAGTAGGAACCCGAGGTTAGACATATAATGCCAAAAACTTAAGTTAGTATAGTGCTCTTGAAGAAAGTGATCGCGTGAGAAGAGTAAGTTTCACCAGGACCAATGGTTTACCGCATGTAAATCACATATATTAGTTGATACCACTTATTGTATGAATATAACTGATTAGACCGATAAATTGCTTTAGAAATATAGGTTGCATTCATAGAACTAGGTAGCCGATAAATATGGTCTAGTTAACTTAGATAGAAATTTGTTGTCTACGCATTTCTATGTCATCAATACTTTACATAACATTATTGCTTTACTAAACGGACTAGTAACGTGGTAGGAGTAATATAGCTAGCACTTTCTAACTTGATCACAACCTCATCACAATTAATAGTTTAAGTAGTTTAATTAGTTTTATCTCTTGTTTTAATAGTTTAATCAATCAAAATACAAACCTCCTTTAAAAGCTGTATAATTCACTAGGTTAGCATAAAAGTCACCTACTCCTTGCAAACGACTCGTACTTACCAATCACTAGTTATAACTGATCGGGTATACAGCCCGTTAGTGTTACTCTAGAAGGTTGTCGGAAAAATATAAATTTAAAACTAGACTGTTTAACGCCATCAGCATGAAAAGACATAACCTTTTACCTATAGTACAATTACTATTAAGGTCAAACAAATATAAGCCACCATTCTTGCTACCATTCCCTAAGGTTATCTCCATTTTCAAGTCGTGTATATATCATTTATTTTCATGAAATCCTACAAACATCTTACTATCTCTTATCAACTTATGCACAAATAAAACACTCACACAATACTCTGGGACAACAAGCACATCGTATGATATAACATTATTAATTAACTTTAAATTTCCAACGTATCTAATTTTTACCAATTAAAGTTCCATTTGGATTACCAACAGTCAAATTTAAATCAGTGACATCTTGTATACTAAACATCCCATGAGTGGTGACAATCATATGTTCATTTTCCCCATAGTCTATTATCCATCCCAGACTTATATTTCTTATATGAATCCCAGATTTAGAACAAAAAAAAAAGTAAAATTGATATTAAACATAGCATTCCATTAAAAAAAAAAGTTGAATTACCTTCCATATTCACATGAACACTTCCAGATGGAGTAAACTTATTATTTATTAGATTTAAAAGTTTCATCATCTGCTCATAATTGAAATAAGAGGGATAAAAAGTAATTGCAGATGAACTTTTGTCATTTTGCTTAATGTCAGCATTACCATTTAAGTTATTTTTAAAACAAGTTTGCATGATTGGATTTGAAACTTTTTTAAAACCAAAAGCATATCTAATAAGTTATAATTTCAAAAATATGACCAACTAAACCATAATGTTTACGAACAAGGTTGGGAATTCGCCCTCTAGAAGTAGAACCACTATATACATTTCTTTTATTATTATTAGAAGACATTGCTACAAATTAAGACACATGCAATCTAGAATTACACTTATTCGATAAACTAGGAGTACCTCTATGAGACTCTTCTTCAGATATACTAGTATAAGCACTTTCAACATAAAAAAAAGAGATATCTGGTTAAAAGTAAACTCTTAATAGGTTGGTACGCACATCAAGACCCATCAAGCAATGTATTAATTTCATTAACTGATTATGCACAATTAACTCAGCATTAGGAGCACATGTACATGTAGGCAGTTTAGTTAAAAGATCAAATTTCCTCCAAAAGGAGTTCAACGATATGATGATAATCGCAAGAGTCTTTGCCACCTTATTTTGTAGAATTTATTTTTACATCAAATTAAGAATCACGAACCATCAACTTTATCATAAATTTTCTAACTCTTTCCGAATAGTCAGTAACATTATCACAAGATACCAAACCCAAAAAACATCTTGAGAGACATAATTTTTAAAACATTTGAGTTTTATTTAGATTTATAAGCACCATTTTGCTTACATCCAATATCTATGTGTGACAAATATAATAAACGTAATTTGAATAATACAAACAACTTAAAAAAATACTCTCTAAAAGGTTTAAGTATTTGTAAAACTAATTTTTTTAACATGATATAAATCTGCTTTTCAAAATGATACGATGCAAAAAATCTAAATTAAAAATTAAAGAAATATATTTAGGGCGTGATTGGTTCATTGTATTTTGAGGGGTTGTGGTTAGGGGTGTTATCGGGTCGGGTTATCGGGTTTGTCGGGTCGGGTTGAGTCGGGTTACGAATTTTTAAAAAGTCACCCGCAACCCGACCCGATAAGTAATCGGGTTATCGGGTTCGGGTGTTATCGGGTCGGGTTGAGTCGGGTTGGCGGGTTGTAACAGTTGGTCATAGCATGTAAAGGAGCATTAAAAATGCTAATTTAACAGTTGGTCATAGCATATAATTTCAGTTGGTTATAGCAGACATGTAAATCATTTGTTGCATAACAGTTGGTCATAACAGTTGGTCATTCAACTCAAAGTAACAAATGCTAATAGGCTCATTCAACTCAAAGTAACAAATGCTAATTTCACCTCAAAATAACAGTTAGACCTGTAACATGGTCATAGCAGACCTGATCCCAAATTACAGCAGACCTGTAATAGACACAGAACATGGTCATAGGCTCATAGCGAGACTGTAACAATGACCTCTAACATGAATCGGTTCCATTATTTTTTGTGTTCCCATCAATTACCAAAACTAAAATACTATTGTCTACTTGTTAAATAAATAAAAATCCAATTTGACAATTTTTGTAGTAAAGATTCTATATCAAGGACCTATAATTGGTTTAACACTTCATACTTAAATTATATTGGGTGCCTTCAGGTCAACAAAATTAACTATATATTATCTATATATACTAAAGATCAATCAAGAAAACAAAGAATTTAAATGTAAACTTTTCAAGTTGGCAAAAATAGCCCCTGAGGTTCAGTGGCATACGCAAAGTAAGTCAAACATTAAATGCAAAGTTTCACAACTTGAAAAACAAAGGTTTAAGTATCAAAGCAAGTCCAACATTAAATGCAAAGTTTCACAACCGAAAAGCAATTTCGAGGTTTAAGTGTCACAAAATAAGTTTTTGAAGCAAACCACATATCGCGCGGTTTCAACTCGCTTATTCTACAAGTTTACTAAAATCATAGTATCACAATGATGAAGAAAATACAAATGAAAAGATTAACAAAGATATATAACTTGGTTATTGTGGCAAAAACAGTTTGTATGATGCAATAGCTTCAAAACAATATGCAGCACTCGAAAACAACTTCCCTCACCACCAAAAAAGGTTGATCCAAAAGTCAAAATTTAATGGCACTGAAGATGGAGATCACGCATCCTGAAAACGTAAACCAAACGTGTAACAGTAAGTCATTGGGCCTATAAAAACTAATACGAGTATATAAAAAATGGAAAATTGATTGTCGGGTCTAATCGGGTTGACCCGATAACCCGATAACATTATTTTTTTAACCCTAACCCGACCCGATAACATTATCGGGTTATCGGGTTCGGGTCAAAACAACCCGACAAGATTTTTGACCCGATTAGACTGACCCGATAAGGCCTAATCGGGTTCGGGTTCGGGTCGGGTCAACCCGACCCTACTGACACCCCCTAGTTATGGTGGTTTTGAATTTAAATTCCAGATTTAATCGTGTTTGGTTCACTTTATTGATGGTTCTAAATTTTTGAAAAGGTCTCAGTTGATGGGTTGAAAAAATGTAAGGCGAGGGTTGAATTTGAAACACGAAAGTTAAAAGGTGAAAGCTGGACTTACATACCCTTATTTCTACTTGCTCCTTTTTTTGTTTTCTTATGTATACCATTGTTTATCATATATTTTTTTTTTATGTACTCTTTTGAAGGTTTTTTTTTTTTTTTTTATGTACTTCACCTATATAAGGTTTATATTGTTTCTCATATTTCGGCAAACCAAACAAGTTACTCTACTTTTAATGTCAAGTTTTAAACACTCTAATTTTAAAACCTCATATAGAACTAAAAACTCGTGAATTAAAATTTTTGAACCAAACATACCCTTAGTGATTAGTAGGTTTATATTTTATATCATATAAATTTAATGAATTGACATTGTCTCCTCTTCGACATAAAATTATTAATAATTGTCAACCAATTTAACCTCATATCACTTTGATGTTATCACCATCAGATCAGATTGCCATAACATCACGAAGGTAATTAACCGTTTATGTATGAGCTAATTTGATATTGCTTATTTTTATTCAACCGAAAATTATAGTCATCCGCAAATGTATTGTATCGAAAAATATAAAACGAAACACATTTGTATCGAAATGTTTAATTACATAAGACTTAAAAGTACGTCGCAATACGTGTAACTTATATTAATTATTATTTTATTAGTTGGAAGCAAAATCTTATTTGAATTTGGATTTTAATCCACTAACTACTCAAAGAAGACAAGGCTATATCTTTGACCACCGCATATTAATAAACTAATTAATTAATGTACTGTCCGTTTTCGTACACGGAAATGGATTTTGTGTTTCCATCCATTACGTCCTATATAACCTTACCGTCCTTTACGTCCTATAAAACAGACTCATGAAATGCATCTAAAACACACTCGGCCTCAAAACAGCAAAATGGGATCTATGAATATAATGCAGAAACCTCATGCAGTGTGCATACCCTTTCCAGCACAAGGCCATATAAACCCCATGCTAAAACTTGCAAAATTCTCCACTCCAAAGGTTTTCATATCACCTTCGTCAACACCGAATTCAACCATCAACGACTACTCAAGTCTCAGGGCTCCGAATCCATAAACAGCCACCCATCTTTCTGTTTTGAGACAATTCCTGATGGCCTTCCACCATCAGAAAACCTTGATGTCACCCAAGACATCCCTCTTTATGCAAGTCAACCTCAGAAACCTGTATTGAACCTTTTAGGAAGCTCCTAAGGAAACTCAACGATACCACAACCACACCTCCTGTGAGTTGTATAATTTCGGACGGTGTAATGAGTTTCACACTTGATGCTGCAGATGAGCTGGGGATTCCTGAAGTTCTCTTTTGGACAACCAGTGCTTGTGGTTTCTTAGCTTATGCGCATTATGACACTCTTAGGCAAAATGGATTTTTTCCACTAAAAGGTACTCACAATTCATGCATCCATCTTGGTTGAGCTAGAAATATTCAAAATATTAACTCAAATTCTTAAAGTTATAACTAACATTATTTTCATAGCAGCTCGGCCTCTAGGTAGATTCCGTTTTCACGTTCTGGTTATATATTGCATTGTTTATATTTCTACCACTTTTAGTATGTTTACTTTGTTTAAACATTTCTCTGTTGTAAACATCTAGAATCTGCTGATTTAACCAACGGATACCTGGATACGATCGTAGAATGCATACCAAGCATGAAAGGGTTACGCTTGAAGGACGTGCCAAGCTTCATAAGAAGCACAGATCCAGATGAGCTCATGGTCAATTTTGTCATCCGAGAAACTAATAGAGCCCAAAAGCTTCGGCAATAATACTCAACACCTTTGATGACCTAGAGCATGACGTGTTACACGAGCTCTCTTTAATATATCCTCGCGTATACTCAGTTGGGCCACTACATATGGTTTCAAAGAGTATAGAGAACAAGGATCTTCACGATTTGGGTTCAAGTCTTTGGAAAGAAGAAACTGCATGCCTAGAATGGCTCGACTCTAAAGAACCTAATTCGGTTGTTTACGTGAATTTTGGGAGCATAACCGTGATGACGCCCCAACAGCTAGTTGAGTTCTCTTGGGGCCTTGCAAATAGTAACCAGACTTTTTTATGGGTTATAAGACCAGACCTGGTTTCTGGAGACTCCCCAACATTGCCACGAGAGTTCCTGCAGGCAACCATCAACCGGGGTTTGCTTGCAAGTTGGTGCCCTCAAGAAAAGGTTCTAAATCACCCATCAATTGGAGGGTTTCTGACACACAGTGGGTGGAACTCAACGCTAGAGAGTATATCTAGTGGAGTTCCGATGATTTGTTGGCCATTCTTTGCTGAACAACAAACCAATTGTTGGTATAGCTGTAACCAATGGGGGATTGGAATGGAGATTGATAGTGATGTCAGCAGAAAACAAGTTGAAAAGCTTGTGAGACTTTTGATGGCAGAGGAAAAAGGTGAAGAGATGAGAGGAATGGCTAGAGTTTTGAAAAAAAAGGCTGAATCTTTGTCATCTCTTCCGAACATTGACAACTTAATCAACCAAGTGTTGCTTCAGTCCTAGGATTCTAGTTGTTGCTACAGGATACTCTATGCTCTTCAACGCTAGAAGGCACACAAGTATTAATCTTTTTGCGCGATGGCTACTATATCCAAGTTTATGAAATCTATATAGAGCATGATAATATCAATTTGTATTCCATTAAGTTCTTTTACTCATGCTATTTGTTATTCCTTTTAAACATCAATTTTTAATAAAGCTGTTTTTTATCAATCCAATTTGTTCACTTGTCCAGTAATTTATCTACTTGCTTTGGTAAAGGTATATGTATTTCTTATGAAGGACCCAATGCTAATGTCACCCCGTCTATATGTACAATATTGACATTATAGATAACATATGGAATAACTCGATTTAGGATACAGAATAAAAGTAAAACGAATAACGAGCATGTAATTCTAGGAAAGTAAAAAGACAGTGCCTTGATGTGCATTTGTGGCTTTTGAGCACCTTCGACCACCTTAAAATATATCAGTTCGCTGTATTGGATGCTAAACGACAGGTATTAAACTCTGAAAAACGCTGCATAGATCCATAATAACGTTCGTTGTTGTGACTAGTGAGAGTAGTATGCTCATGTTTTGGCCGTCAAACAGATAACATAATTGAGTCAAAAACAGGGATGTGATCATGCCACACTTGGTGTAGAATTGACTTCTGTTTGGCTAAATTTAGTCACTAGACAGTTTTCTATCCATCACTATCCTAGCTACTATTCTGACTAAACTTCTGTTTGGCTAAATTTGACCAGAGACCAAATAGTATTACTGTATTAGCCCCAAGTGGCCGAGATACTTACAAATTTACAATAACATGAATATATGGTTGTCACCAAACAAAAGTGATTATACACATTTTTCTTACACGGACTTATTTTACATACTAAATTTTTTCTCAATGGCTCATCATCACCATTCATCTATAAAAATCAATGGTTAAGATTAAAAACATTTTAATATTTCACATATTTTTTACAATTTAAATATCTTTTAAACCGTTAATCGTTAAACAAAAATAATTGCACCATCACGACGAGTATTTAAATTATCTTTTCATAGATAGGCACTTTGATATACTTTCGACAAAAAAAATCGGGTTTTTCAGGTTTTTTTATTTTTTTCCGTTAGTGAAATTTGCATAAAAAAATCACATGTGATTAAAACTAATTTGAATATCACATGTGATATCAGTGTTAAATCACATATGATATGTAATATCACGTGATATTAGTGTTAAATCACATATGATATACATGCATATCATATGTGATTTAACACTAATATCACATGTAGTATTCAAATTAGTGTTTAATCACATGTGATTTTTCCATGAAAAATTCAGTAATGTAAGAAAAACGAAAAAACCCTAAAAAAAGTGAAAACAAGGCAAAAAAATTGTCGAAAGTATATCAAAGTGCCTGTTTATAGAAAGATAATTAAATGCTCGTCATAATGGTATATTTTTTTCGCTTAACGATTAACAGTTTGAAAGATATTAATATTTGAAAAAAAAATATGAAAGTGGATTTTTTAAATTGTTGTGATTAATCTCATCCATTAAATCAAATAAAGATGGAGGGAAAATTGAGGGTGGAGATTGATCCCTTGGTATGTAAAAAAATGTTTGGTATGTAAATGATATTTACTCTTTTTTCTAGAGTTAATTACAAATTTCCTTCATTTGGTTTACATATTTTTTCATCTTTCGTCCTTAAAACTTTAATAAATGCACCGACCGTCCCTATGGTTATCAATTTATAAAGGACCAATCCTTTGATTGTTAATCCGTTAATTTTTTTCATTAAGTCCAGTTATGTAAGGGTAGTTCTGTCTTTTCACGTTGTACACATGTCTTCCATTCTAAATTCTAGATCCGCATTTTCATTGGTTTGACTTTTTATGCAAAATCGCAGACACACAAAAGAGGTGTAGGAAATAATAGTAGACATGAAATTTATTTTATGCAAAAATTATACTTATTTAGGGTTTCTTGATTGAGTTGGTAAAAGCTTAAATTGTTTTAGGGGTTTTGGTCGGAATGATGAGTAGAACGCCTGATTATGCTTTCTATATCATTACAGTTAGCTAAAAGAGTTAATCGAGGTGTTAAGGTTTTTGTTCCGTGTTCGTGCATTTTATTTTGAATCATAGTTAATTAATTTTCTTGATTTTGCATTTAAGTTTGAAATTTTATAAGGGCTTTGGTTGGGGTAATGAGTAAAATACTTAGTTATGCTTGTTGTTAAAATTTGATTAGCATATTGTGATTTTTCACAAATTATGGCTGATATTGGTACTACTTTCTTGGCTATGATGATTCGGTCATCCGGTAAGTCTTAATTTTGGCCAGACAAAAATCAGATGGTATAAAATGCAACGCATTTTGTAGCCAATCGTAGTTTTGGTGTGGTAAAACCGATAGCATAAAATGCAATCAGTATTTTGCGATCGGTTTGATATCCGAACTAGTGTAGTAGAATTGGGATTTCAATAATTTTCATATGTTTATGGATCCAATTTGCATTGCACTTGCTTGACTATGATGATTCGGTTACTCAATGAGTCGTAATTTTGGTGTGGCAAAACCGGATGACATAATGTTGGAATCACTTGTAACTAGTATTATCAAGTGTTAGTCATTTACTTGTAATAGGCTGCTTAATTATGGCTTTTATGTATGTAATTAGCGTTAGGCTTATGTAGAAAGCCTATGAGCCTATGCAAAGGCCCATAAGGCCAAGGTAAGGGATGTTATAGTTCCCTTGCCTATATAAACAATGTAAACTCTCATTTGAGAGTGTTGGTTCTTTCATAATAAGCATAAACCTTTCTTTATCATTGTGTGTGATTGATCCGACCATCCCTCCTTATCTCTTTCGTTCTATTATACATCTACATACTTGTGTTAATATTATGGTGACCTAACACATAAAATGCAACCCTGTTTTGCAGCCAATAAGATATTTGAGCCCAAACTCAAATTGTTTTATAAATTGACACTGCCATCTCCAAATTACACTTTTTGTAATTTGGGATTTCAGCCTTTTTTAGTTGATATGGTCATGTCTTATTTTCATGAAATAGAAGTTCCTAATGACTGAAAAAGTTTTGTTGATCCACAAATTCCCAATGCAAGCCGAATCTTGAGGAGTGTGAGTGTGCTTGATATAATCTTGAGTTTTGCGGTGTGTTCTCTTAGGATTATATTTAGCACCTCAACGCTTCTTAAGAATGTTGAGCTCATGCTCTACCTTCATGTTACAAAATGCAAAGGATTATGGAGGAGTGTGAGGATGCTCGTGTAATCTTAGGCTTTGTTGTGTTCCTTTATGATTATATCTAGCACCCTTAACGCTTTTTGAGAATGTTGAGATCTTGTGCTCTGACTCGATGGTGCATAATTTCTAAATATGGACGGACTAAAATGGTAAGTATGTGTTGGGTCTGATATTTTGACCCAATTATCTCTGACAAGTATTTAAACATAAAATAACCTAAGTAAGAGCTCTGATAAAAATCAGGGAGAACAACACTCACTGATAAGCATTAAAGAGTAAGAAACTGTTGATAGCTCTTTGTTGTTTATCAGAAAGTGTTACTAGCTGATGGTTATCAAAGAATAACTCGCTGACAGTTGTTAATGAACATTGGTCAATGATAGCTATCGATGAAGCGACCCACCGATAATGAAAATCGGTGAGGGTTTATAAAGCTCAATCAACTATAAAGCTTGAGGAACTCGAATACCAACTCGAAAAACACTTTGTTAGCGATGCGGTGTCGGGAACAAGGTATAAGGAGCTATAAGAAACACGAGGCACGAGATATGACAAATATCTTTTGACCCTAAAGACTTTGCTCGAAAAGAGCTATTTAGTTTCGATAAATGGGCGGAAACTCGTTGGAAAGATAAGCTAAGAGTCTTATCAAGGGCGATAAATTAAGATTTGGTACAAAGGTTATCGACATTGAAATCCAAAGCACGCTCCATCTAGTATCCTAGGAACGTGCTATCTACTCTAAGGTCGGTGAACTACTATACCCATGTGCATCCACAAATATTTATCGAGACCTTTTACCGAAAGTTAAGTAAGATTCTAAACAAACACATAAAGTAATACTTAGCACAACGGTTGATAGGATGCCCTCATTGAGAAAGAACTAAGCAAAGCTAGCGCCTCTAGTCATTCTAATCGAGTGTTACATTTCTCGCTCAACCGGAATAGTTTTCTGAGAGTTATTCCACCGTAAATCTTTGATTCATTTCTAATAAGATTTATACACGTTAAAAAGTACAAATGGTGTTATTATGGTTTGAGTGATCTTGTTATTATTTCTATTATTAATAGGAAGATATCGTCATTTGCTCAAACTGTGTGGACCAACAAGTGGTATTAGAGTTAGATTAGTTTATCTTAATCCAGATCCGTTCTTGAATTTTTGCTAATAATACAAAGCCATTCTTGAATGTCGTAAAATAACATTCAAACATGATCCTGAACAAGTCCCCACTAAATATGCCCTCCGCATAGTCTCATTTCGCTTCTAGTCTACACGATTAAGTACGTCCATATTTTTTCGTGTAGCAAATAACTACAAATACTTCCTTTCCAACTCTTTAAACCACACTTCAAAGTTCAAATTTCTTTTCAAGTACCTTCATTAAGAGGTTCTTATAAAAACGTGTGTATTACGACACACAAGCTATAATCGTGGTTATGGTTACTCTCGGGGGTAACCAAGAGGAAGAAAGAAGTATGAATCATTATTGCAAATTGGAGCTTCCAAAGAAAATTGAAGAGAGGAGAATCAGGGGAATAGGAGATGTCTTCAGGAAAGGTGCATCAAGTGCATCAGGGAGTTTTTAGTAAACAAGACAGTTCTTGATCTTTCATAAACATCACCAGAAGACATCAAGAACAAAGAATCAAGCTTTATTGATTTTATTTTATTTTATTCTTTGTGGTAATTTAGTTGTAAGAAGAAGCTGTTATACTTACTTACAACTAATTAATCTAGGAAATTACTGTGCTTAAACGAGAGGAGACTGTTGGGTAGGAAAAGCTGACCAAATGGTCTTTGATTTACTTAGAATAGCGTATTACTATCCGAGGAAGCTGAACCCATGGTGACTCATAGCCCTAGAAATGAAAACGTTTTCTAACCCTGAAAGCTCAAGGTCTCAGAGTCTTTATCTTCTTTAGCAAAACATAAGGAATCAAGCCATGACTATTTATTATTTTCTTCCTTGTTGTAATTTGGTATGTAAGAAGAATCCGTTAGACTCACTTACTACTGGTTAAAATTAGGCTATTTGTATATTTAAATAGGAGGAGATTGTTGGATCTGATATTTTGACCCAATTGTCTCTAACAAGTAATTAAACATAAAATAGCCTAAGTAAGATCTCTGATAAGGATCAGGGAGAACAACACTCACTGATAAGGATCAATGAGTAAGAACCCATTAAAGGAAATCAAAAGTCTTACTCTCTATTGGTTATCAAAAAGTGTTACTCCCTCATGGGTATCAGAGAATAGCTCACTGTCAGTTATCAATGAACATTGGTCACTGATGGCTATCAGTAAGAGCGACCAACTAAGAATGAGAAATCAGTGAGGGTTGTTTAAAGCTCAATCAACTGTCAAGCTTTTGGGAAGTCGGAGACCAACTGAAGAAACACTTTGTAAACTGATGCGGTGTCAGGGAACAAGGTATAAGGAGCTACAAGCAACACCAGAGGCACTGAGATCTGACAAATATCTCTTTGACTCTGAAGACTTAGCTCAGAAAGTGTATTTTAGTCTCTGATAAATGGGCGAGAAACTTGTTGGAAAAGGTTGTTAGCATTGCGAACCCAAAGCACACTCTACCTAGTATCCTAGGCGCGTGCAATCTAATCCATGGTTGGTGAACTACTATACCCATGTGCATCCATAGTATTTTCCTCATTATTTATACGAGACTTTGTAATCAAGTTAAGTAGGATTCTAAAAAAACACATAAAGTAGTACTTAGCACTACGGTTGATAGGATCCCCTCTTTGAGGAATGAACTAAGCAAAGCTAGCTTCCTCTAGCCTTTCTAATCAGAGTGTTACATTTGTCGCTCAACCAGAATAGATTTATCGAGATCTATTTCACTATAAATCTTTGATTCATTTCTAGTAACGTTTATACACGTTGAAAAGTACAAATGGTGTAATTATGGTTTTGAGTGATGTTGTTATTATTCTTATTATTAGTAGGAAGATATCATCATTTGCTCAAACCGTGTGGACCAAAAATATGTATGTGAGTATCTTTGGGGTAGACTGTGGCTTTGTGGATTTATGGATAATTAATGTTGTAGAACCAGTATGAGGGTGAATATGGTCTTTTCGACTTTTAGAAGTTAGTGACTTCAAGCCATAAAGATAAACAAATGGTTATATGACATAAATCACAACCTAAACACAACCACAATATATAAAGCGAGTAAAGAACACCACAATATATCTTGGTTCGGGATAAGGGTTTATACCTTCCGTACATCCGATTCTTGAAATGACGACACGATACTATTACTCTAGTATAATCCTTTCGATGGACTACAAGTCATTACAACTTCACACCACCAATATGCACAAATATCGGTGCTCACTAAAAGAGTTACTCCCAACGGTATTCCGCCCTCGAAACCACCCAAAAGAATCTCACGATTCGGCTTTCCACAAAGACCACTAAGAAATTCCCCTTACGGCCAAAACAAAAGACTTCCTTACGGCCCAAATCGAATGAATGAATGTTTGATTGTTTAATCAAGCCCTAACCTAACCTAGTGACTCAATTATAATAGAAAGGTTATAGAGAAGAAGGACCTTGACACAATTCACAATAATGGATTAGGTTCTTCTGAATCTTCTCTTGCAGAGAATGTATTCTTCCAAAGAATGATAAGAGAGGAAGATTAAGAACATAATATAGTAGACTTAGAAGTTAGAGAGAAAAGAAATTAGAGAGAAAGAATGAATGGCAAGGGGTCAAGAATACAATTGGCAAGGTGGTGTATTTATAGGCCAAGAATCCCAAATGATGAAAATCCATTACGAGGTTTGGCTGTTGGCCTTGTTTTGTTTACTGTTAAATTTCAGTAAAAATCTAACTTTTTAAAGCATGGAATTTTCTGCAAAACATTCATTGTGACTTGATACAAGCATTTGACTCAAACAAACACACAAATAAGATAAAATATATGTTAATCATTAAGATTTAAGATCATTTGAGGACAAAACATTCTTTACATACCAAGATATCACTCTCCACCCTCCATATTCCCTCCATTTTTATTTGATCTAATGGATGGGATTAATCCCAACAATTTAAAAAACTCACTTTCATAATTTTTTTTCTTCAAATACTAATATCTTTCAAACCGTTAATCGTTAAGCGAAAAAAATATACCATTACGACAAGAATTTAATTATCTTTCTATAAATAGACACTTTGATATACTTTCGACACAAAGTTTTTTATGTTTTTTCGTTTTTTGCTTTTTCTCACATTCTTTGAAATTTCGTGAAAAAAATCACATGTGATTAGACACTAATTTGAATATCACATGTGATATTAGTGTTAAATTATCATATGTAATTTAACACTAATATCATGTGTGTGATATTACATATCACATGTGATTTAACACTAATATCATATGTGATATTCAAATTAGTGTTTAATCACATATGAGTTTTCATGCAAATCTCAGATTCGAAAAAAAAACGAAAAAAAATAATGACGAAAAAAATGATTTTTTTTTCTTTTTAAGAAAGTATATCAAAGTGCCCGTCTATAGAAAAAATGTAATTTAACAGTAATATCATGTGTGCTATTACATATCATATGTGATTTAATACTAATATCATATGTGATATTCAAATTAGTTGCTCGTCGCGATAGTGTAATTATTTTCGCTTAATGATTAACGGTTTAAGAGATATTTAAATAATAAAAAATATGTGAAATAATAAAATGTTTTTAATCTCAACCATTGATTTCTTTTTAGATGGAGGGTGTGGATGAGTCCCTTGATATATGATAAAAGTTTGGTATGTAAAATAACTCTCCTCAATCATTAATAGAAAATTTTCATGTTCGAGTTTCGTTCTTTTAAAACAAATATGAACTTCTCTACACTTATCCTTTTGCAAAATACCTTTATATTAAATAAAATCACTTCTGAGTCTATCTACAAAACTCGTATTAAAGAAAAGTGTTTCTTGGGAGGAAACCCATATTTTTAATTGTTTTATGTTTTTATTTTTTGTTTGCTTGTTTGATTCATATATGTTTCATCATGATTGTTTAATCTCTATGTTTCAAATGATTTGTGAAAATGTTTATTTTATTTTTAACTTCGTATTGATTACTCTAAGATCTCCTTTGGATAATCTAAGTTGGAAAGTTTCTAAGTAGTAGGGATTTTTTTTGTAGGCTCTTATAAATTTCTCCCCGTCCGGATCTATCAACTCAATCCTAATGTGCCAAAATCCATCTACACCTTCCTTGGTATTTTCTAGTTTTTACCATTCTTACCTAACACTTCCGAATCTCACTTAGTAGTTCTTATATCAACTGGTAGTACTGCTAAGAGATCCGTCATCTTTCTAAACACTAGTGAATCTCTAAATGGATTAAGTTATGAATCCCTAGCGTTTTTAAATGGTCGTTGGGACCTATAATATTTCTGGTATAAGGTCTATAACTATGTCTCCTAGCTTGTGCTGTCCAGGATGGATCATCCTCTTCCCCATAGGTATGCTTCTTAACCCCAAAGATCGCCCTATTATATCCTTCCCCTACTACAATATTGGATTTCTTACAGTCAATAATAACACTAATGGTTGCTAGAAATACTCTTCCAACAAGTAATGGGCATGTAGGATCTCCTTTGATATCAAGTACATAAAAGTGGGCTAAGAATGTTAATTTCTCTATATGAACCTCAATATCTTTCAAATTTCTAATGGGATGAACTATGCTCATATTGGCTAAACCTATTCCCATCTCCGTGTCTTCTAACTTTGTAAATCCAAGGCATTTATAAAGTGACAAAGGGATCAAGTTCAAACATGATCCTATATCAACTAAAGTGTCAAAAGGTTCTAAATCTTCAAGATTACACGGTAGAATAAATATCCCAAGATCATCTAACTTTTTGGGTAACTTATTTTGAACAAAAGCGGATCCGTTCTTTCCCAACTTAACTCCTTCCACATATTTATCCAAAAAGGAATTATAATAAGGAGCATAAGTTAAAACATCAAAACCGGACGTTCAAGGTAAAGATACTTGAATTTATCACTAAGATTAGGGTTGGGTTCTTGTTTGAGTGGTGTTTCAATAACTTGTTTGACCGACACTTTGCTTGGTATATTATCTTTCTATTTTTGGTCTTTTGAAAAGTTTTGAGTTTGATTGAAACACGTTTTAATTGTATTGACCGAGTGAAAGTGATTTGAAGGATATGGATATTCACTTTCTTTGTAAGGACAAGAACGAGCGGACGAAACCGATGAAAAAGAATTAACACTTAGTTTCGGGTTCTTGACGGTGTCACTTGAGAGTGCTCTCATTATTCGATCATTAAGAACCTTTAAGAGGGTATCAATTTTATTTGTCATCTCACTTTGTTATTGTTTGAAATCGGCTTCAAACTTAGACAAACGAGCTTCTTGAGACGACATAAAATTAGACACCAATCCTTTAAGATTATTGGAATTATGAAAAAAAAAATAATTATTGTTAAAGGTGTGATTCGAGGACGAGCCGCTTGGTTGAAAACGATTAGGTGGGTTTGAAAAATTGTTTTGAGATGAATTTTGATTTTGTCTCCACCTAAAGTTTGGATGACTTTTCCAAAAAGGATTATATGAATCACCAAAATTGTTTAGCTCGAGTTTGAAAGTGAGCCACTTCTCTCCCGCTCCGTCGGTACGCGAGGATGCATAGTGTGCAAAAGCTTGTTCGGGGATTTTCATGCAGTCACGAGTGTCATGGGGACCACTACATAATTCACATGAGGAAGTGATCTTGTTCACTTGACATGAAGGTTTAGGAGCTTCATAGGAACTCATCAAGAATTTAACTAGATCTTCAAGTTCAATGATCATACGATTGTGAATGCTTGAAGCATTAAAAGGAAATGATATTTCCTTGTAAGATCACGAGGGTCATTCCAATATTCGTTCTCATAGAGAGCTAGGTCCTCTATAATGCCCTACGATTCTTTCGCATTCTTGTCATGAAGTTTACTACCGGTCACGTGGTCAATGGTTTGCTTTGTGGAGTAATTGACATGATCATAGAAGATTAGGATTTGGAGCCAAAGATCAAAGCCATGACGAGAGAATTTTTGGAGTAAGTCATTGAAACGAGTCCATTCTTCGTAAATAGTTTCACCTTGATGTTTTTGGAACATCAAAATGTCATTCCTTAACTTAGTAGTTTTCCCCGATGGGAAAACTTGTGCAAGGAAACGAGAAGTAAGATCATCCCAAGTTAGATAGCTCCCGCGGATAGACACTCAAGCCAATTGCTAGCTTGATCACGTAGAGAGAATTGGAAAAGATACAAGCGCGTAGTCTCTTGAGTATCAACATCAAGTTCAATTGAATCAACGATTTTAAGGAAATCATTGAGATGTTTATTTGGTTCTAGGAATTAATTCCATAGAATGCACATCTATTTTGCACCAACTGGATGGTTTCGGATCGTAAGGGAGACACATTGGCTTCGTTGAGAAGCTCAATGGTGTTTCGATAGCCTTGGTGGCTTGGTTTAGAGTACTCACCTGAGTACGGGCTAGAGGTGGTTTTGATGGATCTTGGTGTGGTTGTTCATGGTTTGGTTTTCTTGTGTGGTTGTTCTTGGTGAAAAGGCATCTCATTCACCAAGGTGGCATATGAAAAGTTTCACGAAGAAATAGAACAAAGAAAAGATACACTATGACAAAGCTAATAACATAAAATTAAAGGAAAATATCACTGATAGGAATCTAGTGAGTAGACCTAAATGAGATAGAAATCGAAACCTAAACTATACCACAGCGTGGCGCCAAAACTTGATACGTATGAATTGTAAACATAAGAAGTTTTACAATCTTCCTAGGCAATGTACCTAAGCATTGTAGTGTAGTATAAGTAAGACACGAAGGATTGATCGTTCTCTGGGGAATAGTGTCGTGAAGGCTCGAAATGTATGACGAATCTAAAGGTTGAGGGATGATTATTTTTTTATTTTTATATTTTTTAGAAAGTAATTAAAAATCTCGTTGTTTAAAGAGTTTTGTTTTATAACTACTAATTAACTAATTAAACTAAATATGCAGATAAATAAATTGGTCAACTCTTATGATAAGTAAATGTGTTTACTTAGAATCTTACTACTCCTTAGTTATATCCTATTGATTAGTCGAATTGTCACGTCCTTGTTTTAATTAGCGCGTTGTATTCTTTAATATCAATCGTAGGGAGGTGCCAAATGCCCTAAATCTATGAATGTATAGGACTCATAATGTCAGCAACCGCAATTCTACCAACGATTAAGAATATATAGAACTCGTTAAGACTCTTAATGTCAGCGACGACAATTCATGCAATAAATACAATGAACAAATCAACTATTGTATTATAGTGGAGCATTTAGTCAGACGTTCAAGCTAGTGATATACCTAAACTAAGATCTAGCCATTTTCCCAACCCCTAACGTGATAACAACTAATTAATTAAGAGACGACAATCAATAATCAATAACTAAGTTTCATTCAGTACTAAGCAAACACTAATAGATCTAGCCTAACATGTTAAAAAGAACAGAAGATAAACAATCAATCACATAAAACATAGACATATTGTAATGATTAAACGATGAATAACTTATCTTCAATTAAAACATGGAATTTAGGGGGCTAAAAACCCTTACAAAAGCTGTGAAAATCGTGCACCAAAAGGTCTCTCTAAAGTCTACCAATACGTGTTACACATAATGAAAATCCTATGAAAAATATATATAGTATTACAACTGTGACAACATCACTTTAAAAGTGTGACACCGAACTCGTCCTCATTAGGGTTTCAAGAACTGCACTGACTTAGTTGTGACGGCGTCACCTTATGGTATGTGACCCCGTCGCTCTTCACTTTTCTGGTCATGACGCCGTCAACTTTAGACCGTCACCATCCTCTGAAGCATCACTTGTAAAATTTATAGCTGGATCATCTTCGTGATTCTTCAAGTGATGACGTCATGTTGTATCTGTGACGTCGTCCCAGCTTTTAAATGACGTTTTCTTGAATTGGTCGTTTTCTTTGTTTTCTTGTCCAAATGAGTTAAAAAATAATTTCAATTTCCAACATTTGCTTCCCAAGTACCTAAAACTTAAATAGAAACGATTCAGAGCAATAAATGATCAAATCCGTACGAGTTTAAAGGTTAAATGACCCCTAAAAATCCATGTTTTTACACCTCATCAGGTAGTTAGGATTCTTTTTACTCTAGAAGTTGGTCAAGCTGTCTAGATCAAAGTACTTAGAGGCTTAATGAGATGGTCAAGACATCTAAACCATGTACTTAGATGCTAGATCACTTGTTATTGAAAGGAATTATTCAAAGATGTCATGGTTATTCTAGTTTGTATTTAGTTGAGGTTAGATGATCAAGTTACTCATGTTATTTCCTATAATTATGCATGCATATACAATGATTTATCAGGCTATGCATGATCTTATAAATTATAGTTAAATAAATATAGATCCTTGATCATCATTTTGGATTTTAAATGATTCTATTTTACACAATATAATTCCTACATCTCATCGTGCATGAATCAAGTGCAAGTATTTAATGCAAGTCATCCCAAGAATGTAGTTTTTTGTGTATAGTTTTGCCGATTAAAACTTTGTTTTAAAGTATTTAGATCAACTTATGTCAATCCATTTAGATCGTGTGTTGGATATTGATAGATAGACATATAAATAAATAATGCAAAGAGATAAAGAGTAAAGGAACACAAAACCACGACACAAGTATGTATAGTGGTTCGGCTACAAGGATTCCTTCCTTTCCCTACTCCACTCCCCGAGTACCCAACTCGAGAGTTTCTAAGCACTACACAACACAAGCTCCTTAATATAGCGGAGAAGCCTTTACAACGTCACTTACACTTTATCCGGTATAAGGCTAAACACCGAGTTCTTGCACGAGGTAGAAACAAACCTATCACAATGTCGCCTACACTTTATCCGGTGCTAGGCTAGACACCGAGTTCCATTACAAAGGAGGAATTACTACCCAACAATACAACCCAAAGGAGACAACTCCTTTTTACAACACTTCAAAGGATATCAATACCCTTTTACCCAAACTACAAAAATATACATCGATGTACCATATTGAATGTACACCTTCGGCATCATACACCCATGCCTTCAACTTAACACACTAATGGAGGGAGAGAAGAACTATCAACAAGATGCACTTCAATGGTCTTGATGATGGTGAAGCTTAGCAACTCAAGACCTTGATCTTGCACGTCTTCAAGAGGTTGTGATCTTACCTTTAAGAGGAACCTAGAGAATCACACAAAGAGAAAACTACATAGAATGTTCTATGGATCTGAGGTTAGAACATAGAGAGAAGATATATCTAAAATGGATTAGGAGCAAGAGAAAATGACTAACTATTTATAGAAAATCTGCCTACAGTTCACCCGGATCCGGAGGATCCCTTACCCAAGGGATTCGGCCAATGCAATCCAAGAGATCCGGCAGCTGGGTCAGGCTAGTCCGGATTTTGGGTTACAAACCAGGTTATGGGTTATGGGTTATGGACCATGGGTCATGGACTTTGGATCATGGATACCTAATAAGATACATTGTACCTAGTCAACGGGTCATGAGTCTTGGGTCATGGATCATGGATAAAATCCAACATGATTTCATGCATGATGTCATGCAATGGATCATGGGTCATGGATCATGCTCCATGGGTATGAGTCATGAACTTTAGTTTTTACCCATCATTTACCCATTACAAGTTATACTAAGCACATATACATTTTTATAAAATATAATTAAACAAAATTACTTGTAAGTATTTTATAAAAATGGTTTTGGTTTTATATAACTTATCCAACTAAACATGTTATGATAATTTTATATATTTAGTAAAAGTGTGTTAGTAAAATATTGGCTCAAAGCTTTTATGTATTTTATTTATTTCGTTAAAATGATTTTACGATTGCTATCGACAAAACATTAGAAGATCGTAAAATATAAATAAATGTTTTAAGTAAAAAATAAAATTATTGTTGATGACAAAATATAAAATTATTTTAAGTAAAAAATAAAATTCGTAAAATTTTTAATTGGAGTTTTTACTCTCTTCTCCCCCTTTTTGTCGAGACAAAAAGAATGTTGAGAAGAAACTAAAAAATAGTAGAAAGAATAGAAGTAGAAGAGAAAGATTTAGAAAGAGTTTTAAGAAACGATTTTAGAAAGAATTTAGAGAGAGATTTAGAAGAGTAAGATTTAGAGAAAGAAGTGTATAGAGAAGAAGTAGTAAGGTTAGAAAAGAATCTCGTCTTAGCTCCCCTTGAAGGATGCTCCCCCTTGACGAGGCCGTCAAGTAATTAGGAAGACTAAACGGGTGTATTGCAAGTATTTTGCAATGTTTTGCTTTAACAAAAAGCTCCCCTTTGTTGAGGGCGTCAAAGTCTCCATGTGTATTTTGAAAATCTACAATATAAAGGTTAGAAAACAAGTATATGGTGCGTTGTTTCGTGCAAATGAGCTTAAGAAATAGGTCAAAAATATTTCGGTCCACCCAGTTCTGCCAGATCCTTCATCTGAGGGATCCGCCAAGACAAAGTTGAGGGATCTGGGTACCTGCAGCTTAGTAGCAGCAATATAGAAACAAATATTGACGTAATAGTCCAAGTAAGTCATGTCTTGTTGCACCAAACGTGTTCACATAACCATATAACATACAAACATGTAGTTTCATTTAATAAAATGAAAGAAATGATACACATATTTCAATTCTCTAAACCTAAGAAAATGATACAAACATGTAACAAAATAAGAAAAATCCTAACAACCTAGATTGTGCCTGAGACTATGAAGAATACCACTTGTGCTTTGCATTCCAAGGTTTAGAAGAATACCACTCGTGCTTTGCATTCCAAGGTTTGGGGACGGTTAGGTTTGTTGACTTCATCAAGACGTTCAAGAAGGTGATAGAACATGAAACGTACTTCATCACGTAGTTCATGGACTAACCCTTGGACATGTTGACAATGATAGCAATGACTGTCATGGCTTGGAAATGGTGGTGGTAAGAATGGAGAAGTTTTTGGAGGTAAGTTTGATGAAGAAGGGGGTGGTTCCACAAAGGATAAAGGTGGTGGCATATGTTCTGGTGGTAGAGGTAAGGAAGTTTCAACATCCATGTGATCCGTTTGTTGAGGTTGGAAGTGTTTCATAATCCAAAACAGACTATTTAAGGGTGAAGGAGAGAAATACATGGGTGCTAATAAAGTTCAAACACTGAGGTTTTGGTAAGAAGGTTGTTGGGGTACCATTTTCTCAATTGATGAGAATGTGGGCAATGGTGGTGGATGAGAGGGCCTAGGTGGCAAATATTCTAGAGAGTTTAGGTTTGCTGATGAATGGGGTGATGTGAAGGAGAGAGCTATAGGTTCTAGAGGTGAAGGTTTGGTTAGTTTAGTAGAGATGGGAGTGTTTGGTTTTGAAGGTATGGCGGTGTTTGGCAAAGGTTGTTTGGTGGAAACAAGACTTTGAGGAGTTGGTTTGATTGGTAGAGTTGTTTGGAGAGGAACTCTAGTGTTTAGATTTTTGTTGGGTGATGACTCGGTTGTCGAAATTTCATAGACAACACGATCAATTTTCCTTGGAGGGATTTTGGTTGGTGAATTTGCACTAGGTGCTTTTGCCATGGTGAAATGGTGAAAATTAAAAGTTGAAAAAACAAGTTTTGCTACTGAGAATGAGTGTTTGGATGGTGGTTTCAAGGCACAAACACAAGTGGTTTATAAAGGGAGAAATTAGGTAAGTGAATTAAAGAACCACTAAAATTCTTCAAATTGCAATGATTTGCATGCACAAAGGTCAACTACAGTGTTTGTTGGGTTTTAATGATATTACTGCTTTTGGGAGAATCAACTGCTCATGCAATTCCTAAAGAAAAGTTTGAAGTGTTAACTACTGCTAGTATGATTGTAATCATTCTTTGGTGTATTCTACCTACTGCTAGGTGTTGCTGGAAAGAATCAAAGGAATACGCTAAGTAGTAATCGCCGCTAGACTTGGAGAAACTATCGCTAGTGTAAAGTTTCTCTTTAAAGACTAAAGTCCTGCCAAAGTATATGTACCTACTTCTAGTATATTTCAAGCTACTGCTGGAGTCTTAGAGTTTGTTTTATATTTATGGAATGATGTGTTCCTATTATATAGTATTAGATAAGTATAGAAAAGATATGATTGTGATGTACATTGTATAGGAAGTCATTATAACTGATTAGGGCTCCTTAGTCTATAAAAGGGGATCTTAGGTCATTTGTTTAGATATATGTTTAAGGCGGCTTCAAGGTTGTAAACCCTAGTGATATTAAGATCACTCGTATTATTATTCTAGTAATATTGAAGCGTTTGATTGTTATTCATTGTGTTCTTCTTATTCATAAAGCATTATATTCCGCGTGATACTTTGTGATTCAAACAGTTTCTTAACAGAAGCTAAAACAAGATCTATATTTATAAGGTAAACTGGGATCAACAAGTGGTATCAGATCTTGTGTGATCAAGAATATGTTATACCTAGAAGAATATTATTGAAAACTGTGAAAGATGGACTCTATACATGCTTTGACACATAACAGGGTACCCATGCTCAAACCAGATGAGTATGAGATGTGGAAGATGAGAATAGAATAGCACATTCAAATTATTGATATTGGTCTCTAGGACATCACTAAAACTGGCAACACTATTTTGAAAACTGGAGCAGAAGGAAAGATCATTCCACTCATCGCTCTGTAAGATATAGCCAAAAGAAGACTAGAGATGAAGTCCAACTATTCTCATGATGGCCATTCGGATGAATATCAATTGTCTTTTAACTCCATTAAAGATGCTAAGCTTTTGATGGATGCTTTAGAAGAAGTTTGGAGGAATGAAGCTACAAAGAAGAGCAAGAAGAATCTTACAAGCGCGAAGATGCAAACTTTTCTGCCTCAAGTATTGAATCTCTTGATGAGATCTGCAATAGGCTGCAAAAGCTTATTAGCCAATTAGAGCTTGTGGGAGTAGTGACTGAACAAAAAGACTTCAACCAAAAGTTGCTGGCAAGTCTTCCATCTAAATGGGATACACATGATATTGTATGGAGGAACAAGCTTGAATTTGAGAAATCAACCTTTAGATGATCTTCGCAATAATCTTAAGGTTTATGAGGCTGAAATGAAACAAAAGTCAAGTTCAAGCTAAGGCTCAACTAACTTGGCATTTGTTTCATCCAATAGCATTAGCAGCACAATGGTCAAAGTTCCTACTGCTAAGGAAGGAAGTGCTGCTAGTTCAATGGGAAGTGTTGCTGGAAGTGAAAACTTGAATGATGCTGCAGTATGCTCTTTCTTTTCCAGTCAAAGTTCTACTGGAAAATGAGGACATTCAACAGATCCATCCTGATGATGTGGAAGAGATGGATCTTAGGTGGCAAATGGCTATGCTCACTATGAGGGCAAAAAGATTTCTTTAGAGGGCTGGAAGGAGCTTGCAAATGAATGGTACTGATAAGGTGGACGTTGACAAGTCCAAAGTGGAGTGCTATAACTGCAAAAAAGAAAGGTCATTTTGCAAGGGAGTGCAAATTCTCAAGATCTCAGGAGAACTGGACAAGGGAGGTAGAGAGAAGGACTATTCCAGTTCTGGAAACTTCACAACTACCTTAGTTTCTTGTGATGGGCTTGGTGGCTATGACTGGAGTGATTAAGCTGTAGAAGGTCCTACTAACTATGCTCTCATGGTATACTCATCAACCTCCAGCTCTTCAGGATCAGATTCTGGGGTATCTTTTGAATCATGTTGTTCTGATCCATGTTTTTATAAAGCTGATTATAATAAAGTAACTAAAGAACTTACAGATGCTAAATTGTTACTTTTAGTCTATAAGGAAAGTTTGAAAGGTGTTGAAGCTAGACTAGAATTCTTCAAATTTAAAGAACTTGTTTTATGTGAAAAGATTAGAACATTAGAGGTTGAAGTATATCTTAGAGATCAAACCATAAATGAGCTTAAAACTAAATTAGATCAAGTTCAAATAGAAAAAGAAAAAGTTCAAGAAGAAAATGATGGTATTGAATTACATGTTGAAAGATGGGAAAATAACTCTAAAGGGGTTAACAATATGATAGACACTCAGATTTATAATATGATGAAAGGTATAGGATATAAAAAGGGAATAGGTTATAATGAAGCTGATCCTCATGTATCTGGTAATTTTTGTCCCTCTGTGCCTGATTTATCTTTTATAGGGGAAGAAAAGCATGGTGACACCTTCAAGGAAAAGGTATCTGAAACCCCTAGAGATAAGAGTGTTGATGGAGGAGAACCTAAGCAGACTAGAAGAGAGTCTGAGGCACCAGTGATTGAGGATTGGGTGTCTGATGATAAGGATGAAGCTAGTGTCAAACCTAGAGTCCTAAATAAAATTGTTTCTACACCTGCTGCTAGAGAAAATGTAGAGACAGTAGAGTCATGTAATAAAAGCACTTCTAGTTGTAGAGGGAATCAAAGATGTTGGAACAAATTAATGTCTGATAGACTAGGAAGTGATTTTGTTATGACTAATAAACCTTGCTTTACTTGTGGAAGTTTTGATCACTTGCATTATACCTGTAAAAATAATTTAAAAGAAAAAGTGACAACACCGGTGTAGAACTATGCTCAAAGGGTGACTCATTCTAATTTTGCTAATACAACTCACCCCAATGCTTAAAATTCTTTTGTTCCAAAAGCAGTTTTAATGAGATCAGGATTGAAAAGTGTAAATCTTGCTAGATCTCATTACTCTTTGCTACCACAAGACCAATAGTTAATGCTGCTCATTCAAAGACATGTTTTTCAAAAAGGGCACATTCAACTAAATATAGACCCATTCAAAGAAGAACAACATTACTAAAAAACAGGGATAAACAAAAAGTAAATACTGCTTTTAGAAAACCTGTAACTACTGTTTGGCGAAAAATAAATACTGCTAAACCAAAAATGACTAATAATGTTGTTATGGGTAAAGAGGTCAATGCTGTAAAGGCCTCAGCATGTTGGGTTTGGAGACCAAAAGCCTCTGATTTAAACCAAGTCTCCAAAGACAACAGTGCATCATATGTACTTAAAAAATTTGATTACATGGATGCACAAGGCAGACTCAAGTAAATCATGGCTTAGGTCCCCAAGAGAAACTAATTCTCTTATTTTATGTGCACGAAAATCCACAGGTGGACTTATAGGATAGAGGTGTTATTGACAGTAGATGCTCTAGGCACATGACAGGAAACATGTCATATCTTTCTGACTTTGTGCTTATTGATGGAGGATATGTTGCCTTTGGTAGCAACCCAAGGGGTGGTAAGATCTTTAAAACCAGTTCTATGGACTTTGAAGGTGTGTACTTTGTCAAAGAACACAAGTTCAATCTCTTTAGTGTGTCACAGATGTGTGAAAAAAAGAATAGTGTCCTTTTTACTGACACTGAATGTATAATCTTGTCCCCAAACTTTAAGTTGGTTGATGAAAGTCAAATCCTACTTAGAGTACCCAGGACAAAAAATATATACAGTGTTGATCTTAAGCACATGGTTCCTAAGGGAGGTTTGACTTGCCTATTTGCTAAGGCCACATCTGATGAGTCTTGAATTTGGCATAGAAGGCTTAGCCATTCGAACTTTAAAACGATGAACAAACTTGTGAAAGGAAATCTTATCAGGGGACTACCTTCCAAGTTTTTTTTGACATAAATGAAAACTGTGTTGCTTGTCAGAAGGGAACGCAGCACAGAGCCTCTTGTAAGACCAAGACTGTAAGCTCCATCAGCTAACCTTTACAAATTCTTCATATGGACCTATTTGGACCTAACTTTGTTAAGAGTTTAATGAAGAAAATGTATTGCCTAGTCATCACAGATGACTATAGTAGATTCACCTGGGTTTTCTTCTTAGCAAATAAGGATGAGACTAGTGGGATCCTTAAGGCTTTTATAACCAGAATAGAAAACCTAATTGATCTAAAAGTTAAAATAATATGGTATGACAATGGGACTTAGTTTAAGAATAAAGATATGAACCAGTTCTGTGAAGTGAAGGGTATTCAAAGACAATTTAGTATAGCTAGAACTCCTCACAAAATGGTGTTGCATAGAGGAGGAATAGGACACTTATTGAGGCTACTAGGACCATGCTTGCAGACTCTAAATTACCAACAACCTTTTAGGTTAAAGCAGTTAATACTGCTTGTTATGTACAGAATAGAGTTTTGGTAGTGAAGCCTCATAACAAGACCCTCTATGAGTTATTTCATGGTAGAACCCCTACCCTAGACTTTTGAAACCATTTAGGTGTCCTGTAACTATCCTTAATATCATAGATCACAGGGGAAAGTTTGATGGGAAGGCTGATGAGGGATTCTTTGTTGGGTACTCTCTAAATAGTAAGGAATTTAGGGTATTTAATAGTAGAACCAGACATGTTGATGATAACCTACATATTAGGTTTGATGAAAATAAACCCAATCTTGTAGGAAAAGGTCCCGATTGGCTGTTTAATATTGACGTACTAACCAAGTCCATGACCAATGAGCCAGTTACTACAGGGAACCAGTCTAACAAATGTGCATGTACAAAAGAAAATGCTGCTGCTGTTCAAACCAGAGTAGAGATAGAATCTACTACAGACTATATACAACTGCCAATTTTGATTGGTGATACTCCCCTTTCCTCAATCATGAAGAGTTCACAGAATGACAAGGAGCAACCTTCCAGTGAAGATGTGATATCTACATAACAAGGGAACAAAGGTACTGTTAAGTAAGAGGTTCCTGGTGGTGATGTTGGAGGTGATGAACCTTAATTGGATGATCCTGTGTCAGATAACCACACTGGCAAGCCTAGGAGTAGTTATCCTAAACCTACTGCTATGCCTAGTGTTCCTACTACTGAAGCTTATTCTGATGAAATTAACACTGGCAATAGTAATGCTAAACCTACTGCTATACCAGATGTTAATACTATAGAAGGATGGATGGATGAATTTAACACTAGCAGTAGTTACCCTGTACCTACTGCTAAGCCATATGTTAATACTGTCGGAGACAATTCCATTGTCTATGATGATGATCACAACATCCCTCCTCTGGTAGATATGTATGCTGACACAGATGATGATGTGCTAGATGATTTTGTTAAAGAGGCTGATATGACCAACCTAGAAGATGTTATTCCAGTCAGTTTAATTGTTGGTACTAGAATTTATAGAGATCATCCCAAAGAAAATATTATTAGAAAATTGCAATCTGCTGTTCAAACCAGAACAAAGTCCAAGGGTTTGAAGGACTTAACTGATCAAGGGTTCTTTGCTAGATCCGTTCATAAAATAAACAGCCATAAGGATCTACAAAACTATTTATTTTCCTGTTTCCTATCCCAAGTTGAGCCCAAGAAAGTACATCAAGCTTTGTTAGAAGAGAGTTGGGTTGAAGCCATGCAGGAAGAATTGTTACAATTCAAAGTGCAAGAAGTCTGGACTTTGGTGGATCTACCTAATGGGAAAACTGCTATTGGTACTAAGTGGGTGCTTAGAAATAAGAAGGATGAAAGGGGGATAGTAGTAAGGAAAAAGGCAAGATTGGTTGCTCAGGGATACACATAAGCAGAAGGTCTTGACTATGATGAAGTATTTGCTCCAGTTGCTAGGATTGAAGCCATCAGATTATTTGTGGCATATGCTTCTTTCAAGGACTTTCTTGTATATTAGATAGATGTTAGAAGTGTCTTCTTGTATGGGAAAATTGAAGAGGAGGTATATGTGTGCCAGCCTCCTGGTTTTGAAGATCCTGATTTCCCAGACAAAGTTTACAAGGTAGGGAAGCCAATGTATGGTCTACACCAAGTTTCAAGGGCCTAGTATGCAACCTTGTCCACTTACTTAATGAACAATGGGTTTCACAGGGGCACCATTGATAAAACTTTGTTTATACTAAGATCAAAAGGTGATATTTTTTCTGGTACAAATCTATGTTGATGACATCATCTTTGGGTCTACTAACAAGGAGTTGTGTGTGGAATTTGAGAAGCTTATGCATGATAAGTTTCAGATGAGCTCCATGGGAGAGCTTACCTTCTTTTTGGGGCTGCAAGTGAAGCAGAAGAAGGAGGGTATCTTTATCAGCCAAGAGAAGTATGTGGCTGAGATTCTGAATAAGTTTGGGTTTAAAGATGTCAAAAGTGCAAGCACTCCTATGGAAATACTCAAGCTATTGATCCCAAATGATGTAAGTGAAGTTGTGGATGTTCATCTCTACAGATCCATGATTGGGTCTCTTATGTATCTCACTTCATCAAGGCCAGACATTATGTTTGCAGTCTATGTGTGTTCAAGATTTCAAGTTACACCTAGAGCTTCACATCTCAATGCAGTGAAGAGGATCTTTAGATACTTGAAGGGGCAACCTAAACTAGGCCTCTGGTATCCTAAAGATTCACCTTTTGACTTGATAGCATACACAGACAGTGATTATGTAGGAGCTAGCTTGGATAGAAAGTCTACAACAGGTGAATGTCGGTTTTGGGCATAGACTTATCTCATGGCATTGCAAGAAGCAAATGTGGTGGCCAATTCCACAACTGAAGCAGAGTATGTGGCTGCTGCTAGTTGCTATGGTCAAGTGCTTTGCATTTAGAATCAATTAATGGACTATGGGTACAACTTTTTGCACACTAAAAATTTCATTGATAATAACAGTACAATTTGCATTATTAAAAATCTTGTTTTACATTCCAAAACAAAACATATTAAGAATAGACATCACATTATTAGAGATTATAATGAAAAGAAATTAATTCAAATGGTTAAAATCCATATTGATAAGAATGTTGCAGATCTACTCACCAAAGCTTTTGATGTGGGTAGGTTTCAATATTTAGTTGCCAGTATTGGAATGTTAAATCTCTAAATGTTTGATCTTCAAATGTTTTTGTAAAGTTTTGTATGAATTTGTACTGTTATTTAAGTTAAAAAGTAAAAATGCTACCAAGTGTTTCAAAATGCTGCTTGTTTTACTTAGTACTGCTGGAATCTGCTGCTAGCGGAAGTTCCAGTTGCAAAGTATAAATCAATGTTGTGATTCTTGTGAAATGGTTTTGCTTGTGTTTTTGTGGTCTTGGATTAACATTTTGCATGATTTAGCAAAAGGAAATTGATTGGTTTGATGCAAATTTAGAGTGGATACTGCTAGAAACAAACTTAGTGCTGCTAGGAAAAAAGTTAGTGCTGCTTGGACAAAGTTACTACTGCTTGGAAAATGCTGCTAGGTTTGAAAGTACAGGGACGAAATCGTAACATTTGGTGTATAAATCTCTAATTGGTTCATTCAATCAGATTTGTGCACTCAAAACTGTCTCAATCATAAACCCTAACACTCCTATTAACATCACAAGTGCAAATTCTTAATTCCCAAAACTCTAATTCATGATGTCGACAAGATCCTTTGTCAAAAATCATAACTTGGTCGCTATGCTGGATAAACCCATTCCAGAATCAGAAGGGTTTACTATAATTATTGATTTCCTTAATGCTTGCCCTATAAGGTATGCATTATCAGTATCCCCTACTATATATCTATCCATCTTTAAACAGTTATGGGCTACTACTAAGTCTAGAACTATTAATAAGGAAGCACAAATTCAAGCTTTTGTGGATAATCAGGAGATAGTGATCACTGAGTCTTCTGTTGGAAATTCCTTGGAATTAGCAGATGACAATGGGATTATCTGTCTCCCTACTCCTCAAATTTTTGAAGGTTTGGAAAAGATAGGGTATGAAAAGCCAAACAATGCTTTAAAAATTTTCAAAAGGCTTTTCTTCCCTCAATGGAAATTTTTGATTCATACCACCCTAAACTGTATTAGTCCTAAAACAATAGGCTGGAATGAGTTTAGAACTAAAATATAGCTTCTTTTATTGTGTGCTTGACTCAGGGCCAGTCTTTTAATTTTTCTAAAATGATTTTAGATGGTATGATTAAAAATTGTTATGATTCAAGCAACTACTTTTTGTATCCAAGGTTTGTGCAATTTTTGTTGACAAACAACTTTCCAGGAAAAAGGTTCATAAAGGAACCTTGGATACACATCTGTTCTCAAAGAAAGTTTTTAGTTTCATGAAAAAGAATTGACTTGGATTTTCAGGAAAGGTTACACCTCTTTTTGATAACATGGTGAACCTGCAACAAACTCAGGATGAAGGTGCAACAATCCCAGTTGTTACCCAACCCACATCCACCATTTTACAACCTTCCTCTGAACCATAAAGAAAGACCCTATAAACGTAGGAAATCACAAAAGGGTACTCAGCTACCTCAAGCTGGCACTGGTATGGCTGCAGATGAGGCTGTCACAAGAGAGGAGATTGACATGTTGGTAAGGGTTGCCACTATTGCTTCTAGCTTTGCATCAGAGCACGACAGTGGTCCCATAAGTAAGACCCAATCCAAGGCAACCTCTGAAGTGATAGGATCTTAGGAAGCTACTGTAGATGAGGGAAACCCCAACCAACAGGAAAATGGGGGGCTCGGATGCTCAAACGGCTTTAAGGCGGGTTTACATCCAAGGATTCACCTCTCGGGGAAGGTTACACATCCCGAAGTGATGAGGATAGACCAGAAAATGAGGATTTGACGGATCATTATATGCACCATGACAATTTCCGTGATCCACCTCTCGGGATAGGTAACACAAGCCGAAGTGGTGAGGATAGCAATGGACTTATAAAGGAATTGATGGGAAAATGTACCAAACTGTCACAAGCAGTTCTTGACCTCCAAACACTTACATCAACTCAAGGTGCTGAAATCAAGAGTTTGAAGAAGAGAGTAAGGTATTTGGAAGGCATACAGAGGTCAAGAACTCATGCATTCAGTAGATTAAAGAGGGTTGGTACTGCACATAGGATTAGTTCCTCTGGTGAGGCAAGTTTGGGGGAGGATGCTCCCAAACAAGGGAGGAATGAAGAAGATGTGACAAATTCAGGGGAGGATCCAGAAAATCAAGGTGCAGGGTTGGATGATGTTGAAGTGGATATGAATGTTGAAAAAGCGAGGATCAGCGGATCAAGCGAGAAAGTACTATTGAAGGGAGGAAACTAACAAAGTGACATTTGAATCTCTTCTTTGATCATTGTTGGTTCAAAAGAAATAATGTTGTTAGGAGGGAGGAAACTACTACTCGTAGTGCTAAGTTAAGGAACCTCTTTACCATGCTAGTACATTTGAATCTCTACCTTCCAAGGTAGAGAGTTGGAGCTCATGTTTAGAATCATCAAAAGTGTTTAGGTTTTCATTTGGTAGCTTGAATCATCTTGGTTGGGTTGTTTTGGATTGAAAAGTGATGTTTATATGGTTTTCAAGCTAGCGACTTAGCTCACGGAATAGTTTCTTGGTAGCGACTTGCTTCACATTTTGTAGCGACTTCGGTGTTGAAGGTAGCGAGTTAGATCTAGCGAGTTAAAGTACAAGTAGTGGATTCTCCACTCGGGTAGCGACTTGTGGTAGCGACTTGGTGCGTGGCGAGTTGCTCTTTAGCGACTTGCATATCTAGCGACTTGTGTGGCAATTCTTGCCAAAATTTGGCTAGCGACTTGTGCATGTAGCGAGTTACTACTTAGCGACTTGCTTTCTATCTAGCGACTTGGGATTCTAGCGACTTGGTGTCTAGCGAATTAATTGGTAGCGACTTAGTGCATTTGTTTCTAGCGACTTAGAGCTTTATCATCTAGCGACTTGAGTGATTGTTTACGGTTTTCTCTTGATTTAGTAAAATCCCGTGAAAGAATCTATTTCCGGTTTAATCATTGAGTTATAAAATCCCGTATAATCTGTTAACATGTCTACCAACGTCCCTACTCATCTCCATCATTGTTGAGGATGTTCAAGCGGTGGCTCGGATACTCGCCCACCCATGCTTGATGAGAATCGACTACGATTCTTGGGCTCAACGAATCAGATTGTATTGCCTTGGAAAGGAAAATGGTGTCAACATTCTCAAATCCATTGATGAAGGACCATATCGGGTTGAGGCGACTAGAGACATACTTGATACTAATGAAGATGGTACTCCTGTTTCACGGAATGGGCGGACCTAAGATGTACGATGAGCTTGATGATAAGGAGAAAAGAGATTCGATGCACGGATATCGGGGCTTGAAACATTGTTCTTCAAGGTCTTCCTAAAGACATCTACAAGGCGATCAATCATAACAACGATGCAAAGGTGTTTGGGATAACGTTAAGATGCTTCTCTCGGGTTCGTAATTAACTATGGAAGGCAGAGAATCCCAACTCTATGACCAATTTGAGCACTTCAAGATGAAACCGGATGAGAGTGTCTATGAGTACTATGTGAGATTCCATAAGTTAGTGAATGACATGAGGAACATCGAATGACTATGCCTAACATTCAATTTGAACTCAAAGTTTGTGAACAACATGAATCCCGAATGGCACAAGTTTGTCACAAATTGTGAAGCTCACTAAAGGATTGAAGAATACAAACTATGAGCAACTCTATGCCTTCCTCCTTGAAATGAGAGACATGCCATGTTTGAAAATTGATTCTCAATCGGTTCAAAACCAACCAGGGAGAGACAAGCTCGCCTAATGACTCAATGACCTTCTACTCGAACATCGAATCACAACCAAAGCATCACAAGTCATACCCTTGGGAATGGTAATCACAAACTCATTCACGATCCCATGTTCAAACAAGGCGATCTTTGATGCACACGTGGGTAACATCATCAATCAACTAGCTCTTCTCGTTAGTCAAAACATGAATTCTCTCCCACAAACCAACAACAACCTCGAATCGCGCATCTAACCCACATAATCAAGCCACCGTTAAAGATGGAAGGATCGTGGTGCAACCATTCGGAAAGCAAGTATGATCGGGGAAGAGGTGGAGGCGGGAGAGGTTATGTTGGAAACGAGAATCGAGGAAGAAATGGTAACCAAGGTCAACCTAAGCCAATCAAATGCTATAAGCGTGGTGGTGAAGGACACATTGCAAGGCGCACATCTCAAAGCGTCCACGAATCGCCGATTACCGGAGATAAGATGTTCTTGCACAAGCTCGGGACAATGGTGCTGCGTTGGATGAAGAGGAATTGCTTGTTTCTTCTTGAGGGCAATGCCAAGACCTATGATGCGAGATGTGGATGAGCGACCTATTCGGAGATAGGTCACAATCATCGAACGCCTCAAGTCGCCGACCGTGATGCATACGACTACGATGTAGATGATGGACCCTCGCACACACAATCTTTATGGCTAGCATCTCTCCAATGGTTTCTCCCAAGATCTCTTCTTCACCGCAGTGGCCCATCCAAGGACAAACTCATCTCGGTATTAAAGCTATACGATGATCTTGATGTGCAGCAGATGCATGACAAAGTACAACCAATGAAACTATTGAATAAAATATTGAAAATATGGGTAATATCAATATTGTCCCATACGATCAATACGTGAAACAAAGTGAAAGTTACCAAGTGATGCATCTTCCGCGATCAACAATGACTATGTCTTTGATGAATACACCGCATGTGCTCTGATGATTCCATAATTTACGAACTAAATGCCTATAAGGGCGTGTTGCTATTTATGAACAACGTGCAAAATTTGAGTTGACCACTCGTGAGCAGGAAATGGATGACCAAGTATGTACAGTAATTAGAAAAAGTAAGTTTAGAGAAGAAGTATTGAAACAAGAATTACATTCCTTGCAAGAAAAACTTTCTAAAACAGCTAAGCAAAAACAAGAACTTCAAGAAAATGTGAAAATGCTTAAGCAAGAATTTAATGCAAAGGAATCAAAACTCTTGAGAGATTTTTCTAATCTGAAAACTTTGAAAAACAAACTTGAAAACAAAATTTGTACATACAAGGAAACACCATTCGATTGCTCACATGATCACGAAACATCGTGTCTTAAGCGATAAGCATAGCATTCCCTTGTTGAGGAACCAAATCCAGAGGTAATTAAAAGGCTAGAAATGCTCATAAGGTGCTTTATGATGGTAATGAAGTCCTTAAGCCTGGCGAAACCTAGTTGCGTTGAGTGCCTTGAGGAAGATAAGATATTAAATGAAATCACTAGGAAAAGATGAATAAGAAACAAAATGATCCCAAATGCAAAGAGAAAACATAATCATCTCTCCTCATGATTACAAGAAGGAAAACTGGATTTCCTTGAACAAGTTTAAACCTCGAGACTTTGTTGACTCCAGAACAAGTCTTTTGGAAAAAGGATTTAGATAAGCGAAGCGGAAAACATTATTGAAACAAACCCTCCCTTTTGAAAATGCCTAGAAGCGATGTGTATCCTCTAATACACCAATGCATCTTGTTCCTAGAACAATTGCCACTAAAAGCAAGACATTAATTAGCCAATATGTTATATTTCAACTATTTGTTGATTTTGAGAAAACTTGCAAGAAAAGGATCACACCCACTGGTATAGCGAAGGAGAAAGAGGTTTTGAACAAATGAAAGAATGTTATTTAAGCGAGGTCATGCCTTCTTTAAACTTCTAAAAGATCACTTTGAGAGTCTTAAAGGGGTAGAAAGCGATATTAAGGGTATGGAAAAGGAATTTGATGCAATGGTTGTTGAAGTTAGTGACTATGAGCGTACTAAAATATAATGAGATTGAGAGAAAGAACACGCATACATTAAATGAGAATCTTATTCTTGAATGTGTTGCTCAAGATGTCTTTTCCTTTGCTTCAAATTGCGCTATTAATGCTTCAAATTTCATGAACTATCTGTGTGCCTGAAAGTCTCCCATGATCGTGTCATTGAGCTTGAAAAACTAATTCTAAACTAAATGAGAAAATTGAGCCGGATGATCATGACAATTTGGTTAAACATTTTTCTAAACTAGAAGTTGAGTATTTTAATCTACAACTAAAATATCAACATCTCAAAGAAAATGTCAAAACTTCAAATATCAAGACATCTTCGGATGCTCCGAGTTTGATGCGATTTTCAAATTAACAAACGAGATGAGCAGATTCAAGCTCGGTGTAACACGATCGAGAAAGTTGAAAGCCCAAATCTCTCGATTAAAGGGTCAAACGAACAATATGACGGGCTCCCAAATGCCTCCTCCTTTAGATTCTCGAATTCTCAAAGCGTTTCATCTTGAAACCTAGTAAATGCTTTACAAAAGGAAAGCGAAAGTTTTCTAGAAGAAAATGAAAAGGTTAACGTCATTTCAATGAGTTATTTGAATCAATTAAAGTCACTCGTAACAAAAACAACGAACAAATAGCTTCATTGCAAAAGGAAATTGAGAATCTGAAGAGTCGGTAAAAGGAAAATGCCAATGATCAATGGGGAGAATGGTGTATCTAAGGCTCACTCACGGTAATAAATATGCTTTATCGTGACATATGTCCCCCTCATCCGAGGAACAACAAACTTGCCATTCAAACATATTTCTCATCCGCAAGGATTGCCTAGAATGTACGTGTGAGATTGTTGAAGAGGATAAGCTAGAGAAACCACATGATAATGCAATTGGACATGCATGCTTATATGCCAAACGATCTCAAGAAATCTTAGAATGCTTGATCACAATATGCCCAAAGACATTAGGTGAGAGAGTTAACCTTTGATTCCATGCTCGATGCCTAAGGCCAAATATGATATGCACTTCGATTCCCAATGTTTTGAATGTGAATCGTAGTGTACCCTTGAGTAGTTCGATTCTAGATACATCAATGCTAAGAAAGAGAACTCAGCGTGCCTTCTAGGAGTACAAATCTCGGTACCTCTAGTTTTAAGAGTGTGAACCGTAGTACACACATGTAGTTCGAGATCGGCACATCTAAGCAGTGGTGCAAAGAGTAGTAAAACAAACTAATGTTCCCATTCCTCTACAGAGTAATCGGTGACATTAAAGGGAGCGGGTCAAAGTCTCAAGACAATACAAGGAATGATAGGACCTCGATAACGCTTCTGCGCGTCGTTCGGGGTCAAAGGAACTTCCTTTTCTTGAGCAAGTTTTATAACACCTGGCGATGAACCTAATCGTTGTGGTGTAGTAATTAGGGTAAGCCACGGGTATTGATATCGTTCTCTAGGGGAATAGGAATGCTAGTAGGGAGTTACTACGCTAAGGTTAAGGTTGAGGAAGATTATTTTTATCTTTTTATATTTTATGAAAATGGAAAGGTACGAATCTCGGGTATTGGATTTGGGGGTTGGTATTTCTCCGATTACTCTACTATTATCTAATTATCTAAACTAAGGTTGTGGGAGTCTATGTCTAATTAATGTGTGCTCGTATGATAGTTTAAAGATGTGTTTACTTAGTTTGTATTACTCCTTAATTATCTCCTATTGATGGTTGAGTGTCACGTCTTATTCCTAGTTGCGTTGTGTTTCTAAAGTTGTAGGGTATCGTTTCTCCCTAACTCTTTGAACTTACCAAAGGGTCTTGTCTACAAATCCACATAGAGATTATAGACTCTACTCTAAGGCACTCTTCGGATGTTTTAGACTACAATCACTCGAGTAATCATACTCTAGGGTTCACAAAGATGAATCAAGCATTAAGTACACAACGAATGACCTATCGCATTACTAGATCATTAATCAACTAAGATAAGAAACAACCAATCAATATTTAATAATTAAGTTTCATACTTCCTAAGCAAACACACAAATAAATTAATGGGACATGGAGAACATGCAAGCATACACACAAATAATCAAAGACATAATTGAATTAATGAAGCAAAGACTTATCTTGGTGTAAGATAGGGTTAAAAACCTAAAATACTGTACAAGACACCTTAGGTTCGGTTTTAGGTTTTACTCCAAGACTCTCCACACAAAAGGCGAAAAATTGGATTCTATATATAAGATTACAATTGCGACGGCGTCACCTTATGTTTAGTGGCGACGTCGTGTCGCCGCCATTAGGGTTTCGTCTTGGCCACGTTAACCTTGCGACGGCGTCACCTTATGTCCGTGACGCCGTCCTCTTGACTCGGCGTCGTGCGGATCGCATCTAGGCCGTGCAGTAGCGACGGCCTACTCTTTCACACTAGACGCCGTCTCTTGAAAACACGAGTTTTGAGTTCGACCGTCACAACAATTCTCCCGACGCGTACGCATAGAACTTGGCAACGTCGCCTTCTACATTCAGATCGTGAGTGTCTCGATTTGACTTTGGCCATTTTCTTCATATATTCGCGCTTCTACGTCCAAATAAGTGTCATTCCGACATTTTGCCTTCACGAGACCTAAAAGTGAAAAGGAGCGATATTAAGCAATAACGGATACAAAGTGATCAAATAAGGACTTAAACGACCCTCAAATGGTACCTTTTAAAACCTTATCAAATATCCCTACACATGTTATTTGCTTGTCCTCAAGCAAATGTGCTTTTAACCAATTAATTTTAAGTTAAGGGTCATTCGGCATTAATTCAAAGCGGTCCACAACACATATAAGCCCATAAAAGTCATAACAAGCACGGAAATTACATTCTAGCACCTCACATGGGGTGTTTGGATACTCACATCTCTCGGTGTATAAATGAAATATAACAATATAGGAAATGGAAGATAAACACTCATTAACCTGGTCCTAGTACATAGATTACCATAGGCGAGAATAGATCAAACCTCCATCGTTTTGGCGTAAGCACCTAAGAAAGACTATCAAAGAGGTCTTTAAAGGGTTGTAACGTTAGGCTTACGGTAGGAAATAAGGGTTTGGTGGGATAGGCTATTAAGTGGTGGTAAGTCAAAAATCTCTATGTTAAATGCATATGAAGAATGGCGTTGCTAAGCCAAGACTCGACACTCTAAACTCTAGATAACTGAAATAAACAAACATAAATTAAAAGATAGATGTAGGATGGTAGCAGTATGTTTTTTTTTTTTTTTTTTTTTTTTTTTTCACTTTTACTCTACCATCCTCTACGACAACATCAAAATACTAGGGATTTACAGCATATCCCTACACTTGAGTTTTATTATTCTAATACTAATTTGACCGAATCGAAAAGATCAAAACACTTGGGGTACATTATTACGCAAACAAAGGGAATTTGAATTTAACGTTCCCTTCCCGTCATTTCATAAACTTTAACTTTTCCCATGAATCCCAATCATCCCAAAACTGTATACAAAGGATATGACTCGACTTAGCAACTTATGCAAGCAACTAGATAATTGAACTAAGGGTTTGGGGTAATAACAAATAATTGCACTAAAAGTGAGTGCATAAAGGGTAGGCTAAGGCGATTTGGGTGTATATTTGGGGGTGGGGTGTAAACAATGCTCTTCATTGATATTCCGGAAAAACCGAAATATCACGAGAACCGCGAAAAGGATAGGCTCGAGGGTTAACTAGGGTATCGTGTACTAAAGATGAGTACAACGCAAAGGGTGTGGGGAATTACTCGACCAATGTGGAAGAAGTAATTATATTACAGTGTCAAACAAGGGTTTATCCTAATGCCTCTTATCATTTAGTTATTCCTAACTACACAAGTGTAGCCTCACTTGCGATCTCGAATGCATCACAAAACAAGTTCTAGAATCTAATATACTACGGTTCACACTCTAAGCATTAAAGATGAATGCTTTTAATTCCTACTAATCTAAGGCGATCCTCATTTTGGGTGGAATTTGGGTGGTAAAGGGTTTTGTGCTAGTCATATAACTTCCTATCCATGAGGCGCTTTTGTTAAGACTAATGGCCCACTCTTATATGTCATAAAAATTTTAAATTTGGTGCCAAAATTACCCTAACCGACATTTCTCATGGTTTATTACACAATCACAATTGGACAAAGCAAATAGTCAAGGATAAGCATAGTTTCAAAGTTCAGTTTATTTTCCCTCCTACACTTAAAGCGAACATTGTCCCCAATGTTCCCCGAAAATATCAAAGTTATGATAAAAGAAGGTAATTAAAAGCGAAAGAAACTAATACTCCCCGATTAGCTCGGTAGGATCCGTGTAAAGTGGTGGTTAAATTCTTTTCAAGAAGAATTTATGCGTGAAAAGCTCCTTCCAATCTTATGTAACTTCTTCTTGACAAACTAAACTCGCACACTTGAAGAAAACAAACGAAACCTTAGCGTAAAATCGGTAAATAATATATATAAGACTCAATTTAAACTATGATATAATGCTTGTGGAATGGATGTTTACTGAATTTCTAAGAAAATTAAGACACGGAAAATTCCAAAAATTTATAAGTAGCTCGAAAACGAGGAAAAGTAATCGGCGTTTTACTCCTTCTGACGCCGTCGGTTGCAATCTGACGCCGTCGGTTATCCCGACAAAAAGCGGTCTGCGATTTTACGGAAAAATTTACGGAAAATTTATATCTTTATAATCTGGAAAAATTTCGCAAAACATCCATTATGACTCGATACAAGCATTTGACTCGAACAAACAAACATATATATCTTTTAGTTAATTGTTATTCTCATGTTTACGTTTCTTTTGAAAACGCGTGTGTAATCCTCCACACTTATCCCTAATGTAAAATACCTTTATATGCAATTAAGACGAGGTTAAAAACAAAATAAAGCATTTTTACAAATTTAAACATGAGGATAAACAATTAATAAAAGATATATGAGATAAATCGTAAACAAAGATAAAAACATACATGCAAACTAAATTACACCACATGCAAATAAACACCACATAGTTCAAAGGTCACTACTAATTTAGATGTCTTAGATTATTACATGCCATAATAATTAAATAAAAAGAAAATTGTTTCAACAACCAACCATACTAAATCCATAAACTACTACATCAATTACGGGAGGGTCCATAACGATATTCATAACCGTGGGGAAGATGGCCCAAATACCCATAGGGTGGATAATCCTCCTCCCGCCCACGGGAAAGGATCAATGCGGAGATGTGGGTCGGTGATCACGCATGGATAGATGATGCATCACGCTCGACAGTATGGTCGTAGGTCCGGCTTAGCCCTCTGGTCCTGCTGTGCCATCCATGTATCCATGCGCCCATCCATGCTCCTGGTAGGCCCGCCAATCTCCACTAGACATATGCCCAGTAGTTATCGGTGAGCTTCGCTTCGCCTCCTGGCTGGTGTGCTGGTACACCGTGGCTCCTCATCATCATCGTCATCACCACCTTGAATGACGGGCCGAGAACGGAACCAAGCGTAACCTCTACCATAATCCATCGGGACATTCATAGCTTTCGAGATTTAGCCTTTACGACCCTAGGTGCCGCCATCGTATTTAGGAATGAAGGTACCTCCCGCCAATATACCTAGGGATCGAGCTAACGGGTAATAAGCATACCCCCATACACCCTATCCGCCAACCTAACTCCACTTATGGATCTCAAGTAATCGGCTAACCGAGCGGGATGTTACAGACACACCCTCGGCAATATCAAGAGAGATAGAATAGGTGCAGTAAGGTGACACGATGACTCGTGGCATGTCTCTCTCGTGATAGAGAAGGTGAGGCATCGATGTATGAGCCTAACCCGTGGATCCCGGTTGTGGCGAGGTACCCCGAAGTAATATACTCCCATCGCCAATTGTGTTCCGAGGCCGAATACACAACATCTCATCCTTATGAGTAATTCCATTTGCTAATTGAGTCCTAAAACCTCACTCTCGGCATCCTCGGATGTATATAATCCCAACCTCCATCCAAACTCAAGCGTCGACATTGCCTCCATTCCCTCCTAACCCAAATCGGATCCCTTGAAATTAATATTATCCCGACATGCATTGATATTAGGCGATATGATGCGTGAAACTCACGTACCAACTCGCCATACACGGCCTCCTATTGAAACAATCTTTCCCATTGGGGATCAAGAAACTTATCCTCCTAAAACTATTCGAAAATTCCCTAGCCAAATCATTCTCCTGCAAATGCCCAATCCAACACACCCCGAGTCAATAGTTTGATGGAGTAAATCGTTGTAACTAGCTTGACAACCTTCTTCAATAAATACCCCCATCCCATGATTGTGTCCGCAATGTTTTCTTGAGCATTGAAGATTGTCCCCAGTCCTTTTACTCTTACGCTCATCCGAAACAAGAAATCAAATAAGTGGAGAGCAAATGAGTATCATTTGCGATGCGAAGGATGATGCAAGCTGGTAGTGACGGCGTCACAAAGATACACCGACGTCGGATCGACCAATTATTTTGAATCCGACATTTGCGAGGAAAAGTCCAAGTTTCTAACCATAACCTTAACCCAAACACCCTTGTTGAAGCAACAATGGCATAATGGCCGGTGGTTTTGACTCTTGCCGTAAAGGCTTCTCGCACGATTAACCCCATATAGCAACACCAATACTTAGCTAATCTTAAGCCTTAACAAGATTTCACTGGTAAAATAGATCAAATAAGTTGGGTTTTTTCTGATTTGAGAAAAGAGGGAAAACAAATTGAACATGAATTAGAACAATTGAATAGACAAAGATCAATGTAGATTACTTACCTTATGGAGATTCTTTGTGAAAAAATAGTGGATTTGATGTGGGAATACGTTTTTGTGTGGTGTGGGCGGATAAAATTGTGTAGGGTAAAGAATGAAAGAGATGGATCTTTGACACGCGTCGATGACGGCTTAGCGACGGCCACTCGTTAAAGTGTGACGGCCACACGATTTTCGTGAAAAAAATTTTTTTTTTTTTTTTTTTTTTTTTTTTTAGTCCGCCCGATCAAAACCCGGTTACTATTTTTGACAAGAAACTTAGCTTTTATTTTAAAATCACTTTGGTTATTCCACCAATAATCTCCACTATCGTAAGTAACGATATGTCAAATTGTCTTTCAATCGCGATTTCGGAGGTTCGAAGTCTTGAGGGTGAAGTCCTTTCTTTCCGTGTTTAAACCGAAAGAACTTTCCTAGCATTGGGAAAATCGAAGTGATACTGGACTATTCAATGAATGTGTTCCTAGGAACAAGTGGGGAACGCCGAGATAGGTGTTTAGGCAAGAGTATGATTCATTGAGGTTTACTAAGTGAGAAGGTTCGTGGTCACTCCAAGATGTCCCGGTATCGCATACACCTTTTCAAGCTTTTAAGTGTATTTTCTTTGTGATTTCACCACGGATGCTCGACATGAAGTTATTAGCTAAGCCCAAGAAAGTGTTATGAGTTCTTCGTGATTTGAGCTTCTAGGTGTTTTATTTCCTCTTCTTGCTTGTAGACAAATGTCAACATAATGTCCTCAAATTCATCCTGCCTGGATTTTCTTGGGATAAAAAATTCCTTGACCGCATTCGTGTGTTCATTAGCACGCGTTGTTATTCCCATCAATGCTTTTACCTGAGCCTCCATACTCATAATTGCTTGCGCTTGGGGAGTTAACCCATGTTCATGAACAACTGGAATTTCCCAACCTTCCTCTTCATATTGGGCAAGGTCCTCAATAACCTCCCAAAGATGCCTCAAAGATCAAGGTTACTTAGTCTTCCACCGGAGCCATAATCAATGGTTTGTTGGAGAGAGGCGACATGATCATAAAAATTTGGACTTGGAGCCAAAGATCAATGCCGTGATGAGGACTTTGTGAAGTAAGTCCTTGAATCGGGTCCATGCTTCAGAGAGATTCACCTTGACGTTGTTGGAACATCAAGATGTCATTCCTAAGCTTAGTGGTTCTCCCGGTGGGAAAAATTGAGCAAGGAAGCGAGAAGTAAGATTATCCCAACTTGAGATGGAGCCAGTGGGAAGTCGCTCAAGCCAATTACTAGCTTGGTCCCGTGAGAGAATTGGAAGAGACGCAGTAGCGTGGTCTCCCGAGTAGTAGCATCAAGATCGATGGAATCGACGATTTTGAGAAATCCCTCGATGTCGATTTGGATCTTCGAACGAAGTCCATGGAATGCACATCCGTTTTGCACCAACCGGATGGTGTCGGATCGCAGGCCGTAGTTTGGGCTTGGTCGGGAAGCTCAATGGTGTTCCTATAGCCTAAGTGGCTTGGTCTTGAGTATTCACCAAGAGTACAGGCTCTTGGCGGGTCATTTGGTGGTATGTTGATGAATGGTAGTGGGTTATCACCTTCCATGATGAAAAGTGATGGAATTACTAACAAAGGTTACGAAGAAGGGATAGACTAAGAGAAATCTAAAATGAGAAAAAGTTTACTTGATAGGAATCAAGCAAAGAAACCTAAACGAGTGGACTACTAACTAGCTATTCTATTCCCGACAGCCGCGCAAAACTTGATAACGCCACACGCATCGCTCGGGGTCAAAGGAACTTCCTTTCTTCGAGCAAGTTTTATAACACCCAGGCGTTGAACCTAATCGTTGTAGTGTAGTAATTAGGGTAAGCCACGGGTATTGATATCGCCTCTCAGGGAATAGGAATGCTAGTAGGGAGTTACTACGCTAAGGTTAAGGTTGAGGAAGATTATTTTTATCTTTTTATATTTTATGAAAATGGAAAGGTGCGAATCTCGGGTATTGGATTTGGGGGTTGGTATTTCTACCGATTACTATACTATTATCTAATTATCTAAACTAAGGTTGTGGAGTCTATGTCTAATTAATGTGTGCTCGTATGATAGTTTAAAGATGTGTTTACTTAGTTTGTATTACTCCTTAATTATCTCCTATTGATGGTTGAGTGTCGCGTCTTATTCCTAGTTGCGTTGTGTTTCTAAAGTTGTAGGGTATGCGTTTCTCCCTAACTCTTTGAACTTACCAAAGGGTCTTGTCTACAAATCCACATAGAGATTATAGACTCCTACTAAGGCACTCTTCGGATGTTTTAGACTACAATCACTCGAGTAATCATACTCTAGGGTTCACAAAGATGAATCAAGCATTAAGTACACAACGAATGACCTATCGCATTACTAGATCATTAATCAACTAAGATAAGAAACAACCAATCAATATTTAATAATTAAGTTTCATACTTCCTAAGCAAACACACAAATAAATTAGCTTGACATGGAGAACATGCAAGCATACACACAAATAATCAAAGACATAATTGAATTAATGAAGCAAAGACTTATCTTGGTGTAAGATAGGGTTAAAAACCTAAAATACTGTACAAGACACCTTAGGTTCGGTTTAGGTTTTACTCCAAAGACTCTCCACACAAAGACGAAAAATTCGGATTCTATATATAAGATTACAATTGCGGCGGGCCACCTTATGTTTAGTGGCGCCGCCGTGTCGCCGCTCATTAGGGTTTCGTCTTGGCCACGTTAACCTTGCGACGGCGTCACCTTATGTCCGTGTGCCGTCCTCTTGACTCGACGTCGTGCGGATCGCATCTAGGCCGCTGCGAGTAGCGACGGCCTACTCTTTCACACTAGACGCCGTCTCTTGAAAACACGAGTTTTGAGTTCGACCGTCACAACAATTCTCCGATGGCGTCGCACATAGAACTCGACGCGCCTTCTACATTCGTGATCGTGAGTGTCGATTTCGACTTTGGCCATTTTCTTCATATATTCGCGCCTTTGTCCAAATAAGTGTCATTCCACATTTTGCCTTCACTAGACCTAAAAAGTGAAAAGGAACGATATTAAGCAATAACGGATACAAAGTGATCAAATAAGGACTTAAACGACCCTCAAAATGGTACCTTTTAAAACCTTATCAACCTCTCAAGCTAAGAATGTGCCTTTGGAAGAGAGTAGAAGAACAATCTAGGAACCTTAAGTTTGAATCGAATAAAGCGAATCGTGTTGATTCTAGTATTAGCCATAGGCGTCTTGTAATTAATTAATTCTAATACTATTTGCAAACCTTGTACGATGATTGCTTGAATTACGCTTCTAATCATGGATGTGATGTTAATGTTACGCCTAATGATGTTAATTGTCCGATTAATTTTGTTAATGCTAAAATTCATGCTAAAAAGGCTAAAAGGCAAAAGCGAAGAGAGTTAGAAAACAATGAAACCCACGGAAGAACATTGATGAGAATAGGCTTTTATTGGATACCGTTGGTCATAAGACTAATCGATAATGCCCACTAGAAAATGGATGCCCTCTTGGTAGAACTATTCCCTTAAGAAGTGGTCACACGTAAATAGGGCTAATCTGAGACACTAGTATTGCATCTATTCACAATGATTCCATTACCTCATTTTACGATATGAATGCTTCTATTTCGATGTGGGTGGTCCAACCATTGTAACTAACCAAATGGAACCCATTCTTGCATGGGGATCCCAATTATCCGCTTATCCATTCATGTGCGTGTTCAGCCGCATCGTTCAAATGGATTACGTGGTACTGGACTCAGTTTGCTCCAAGCATATATTTGGAGACGGTCACGACTCATGAACTTCGTGAGCAAATTCATCGGACCATTAGATTTGGTAATGATCATTTCGTGCTATTATGGGTTATGGAGATTATGTTGTTGGTGATAGTGTCATCTCCGAGTGTATTATGTGGAAGGTTTAGGTCATAATCTGTTCTCTGTTGGTCGATTCGTGATTACGATCTAGAAGTAGCCTTGAAAACATACCGCTTTGTTAGAGATCTTAATGGTAAGGAACCATTGAAAGGAACTCGTGGCTCAAACCTTTACACCATCTCTATCGATGACATGATGAGAGCTTCACCAATCTGCTTGTTATCAAAGGCTTCAAAACAAAGTCATGGTTATGGCATCGTCGTCTCAATCACTTGAACTTGGCACCATCAACGATCTTTCGAGAAGGACTTAGTTGTAGGTTTACCTAGACTAAAGTATGAAAAGGATCATCTTTGTTCGACATGTCAATTGGGAAAAAGCAAAAGTATACCCATAAACCCAAACCTACTAACTCTCTGTACGAAGTTCTTCATATGATTCATATGGTTTATGTGGACCAATGAGGGTGCGAGAATATCTTTGGGAAGAAATATGTGTTAGTTGTGGTTGATGATTATTCTAGATTCACACGGGTCAAGTTCTTAAGGACAAAGGATGAAACTCACGATATCATCATCAAACTCATCAAACAACTGCGCGAGGTTAGACTAAACAAAAGCTCGCGAATTATCGAATCGACAATGGGCCGGGTTTGTCAACAAACAACTTAGTGAATTCTATGAAAGCGTTGGAATCACCCATCAAAGAAGTGTTCCACGAACCCTCAGCGAGCGGTGTAGTTGAAAGGCGAAATCGTACTCTTGTTGAAAATTAGAACAATCTTGATCTACTCAAAGGTTCCAATGTTTCTCAAATTTGAAGCAATTGCCACCGCATGCTACACACAAAATCGTTCCACGATTCATACTATTCATGGAAAAACTCCATATGAACTTGTCCACAACAAAAACCTAATCTATCTTTCCTTTGTGTGTTTGGTGCCTTGTGCTATCCAACAAATGAGGTCAAGACTTAGGCAAACTTAGGGCTAAAGTCGACATTGGAGTATTTGTAGGATATGCACCAAACAAAAAGGATACCGAATCTACAACAAAAGAACCCGAAATATCATGGAAACAATTCACGTTACGTTTGATGGTGTCGACCGTCAAATGGCTCCTGGACACTCCACCAGGACCCGCACTTCAAAAGCAGTCCCATTGGTTCATCCTTGTTCCAAACTCCTCTCAAGAAACTCCATATGTACCTCCATCCGAAGATGATGTAAAGAAATTGTTTGATCAATGTTTGATGAACTGTATGAGTCTACTACTAATGAGGTGCTGATCCCTACAACAGAGGATGCTCGTATTCCGTTGAATGAAGTCAATCCATCGGTCTCAATATCTCATTAGTCAAGAAGCACTTCTTGATCCTTGATCTCATCAACAAATCATCATTCTTCAAATGTACATCATGGAAATGTTTACGCATCAATGATGAAGTTAATCCCTTTGCTACTCACGAAGATGCTCCATTTGAAAACATATTTGCTACTCCCGAATCATCATCGAACCATCTTCTTGAGAGACATCGACTCATTACCTCGGTTCCTCAACAAATGCCACATGAACACCTAAGAAAATGGACTCTCGATCATCCATTAGACAACATCATTGGTAATCCCTCTCGTCTCTGATCAACAGGAAACAACTTGCAACCGATGCCTTATGGTGTTTCTTCAACTCCGTACTATCTAAGATCGAACAAAGATGTTAAAACCGCCATGAATGAAGGCAATTTGGTTCAATGCTATGCAAGATGAAATTCATGAGTTTGATCGTCTTGATGTATGGGAGTTAGTACTGCTCCAGTCGCTATGATTATAGCTCTAAAATGGATCTTCAAAGTAAAACTTGATGAGCATGGTGATATGTTGAAGAACAAGGCTCGATTAGTTGCTAAAGGATATCGTCGAGAGGAGGTATAGACTTTGAAGAATCTTTTTCTCCGGTTGCTCGAATCGAGAATCGAATCTTCGGCTAATCTTTAGTAAGAACATGGTAGTTTATCGGATGGATGTAAAGGCGGCATTTCTAAGCGGAGATCTTAAAGAAGTCGCTCACGTCGGCCAACTGAAGGATTTGTGAATCAAGAGCATCCTACTCACGCTTATCGTTTGAAGAAGGCTCTTTTCGGTTTAAAGCAAGCTCCAGGGCATGGTATGATACCTTGTCAAAGTTTCTTCTATCAACGGATTCATCAAAGGAGCGATTGATCTACATTGTTCACCGAAAGTCGAGCAAACATTTGATTCATGTTCAAATTTATGTTGATGATATTATTTTTGCCTCGATGACCCAATGGAATGTGATCGTTTTCAAATGAAATGAGTTCAAAGTTTCAAATGTCAATGATGGGACAAATGTCATTTTCTTGGGATTACAAATTTCACAAAGTCCGGAGGCATTTTCATAAATCAATCTAAATATGCAACAGAGATTTTAAAGAAATTTGGATTTGATTCATGTGACCACATTGACACCCCATGATTGACCGAACCAAACTAGATGAGGACCTCTGGGGATCATGATTGACCAAACGAAATATCGAGTATGATTGGATCCCCGATGTATCTCACCGCTAGTAGACGGACATCTTGTTCTCTCGTGTGCATGTGTGCTAGATACCGAGCTAAGCCTACTAAAAAGCACCTTGAAGCGGTTAAGCGGGTCTTCGGTATCTCAAGGAACCATCAATATGGGACTATGGTACCCGAAGGACACGGTATGTCACTAACGGCCTATCACGGATGCCGATCATGCGAGTTGTCAAGATACTGCGTCAAGTACGTCACGGAGGTGCTCGGTTTTGGGTGATAAGCTTGTGTGGTCTTCAAAAGAAGCAATGAGTACTTCTATTTCCTCTGAGGTGAATACATATCCATGTCATCTTGTTGTGCTCAAATCTTATGGATGAGATCTCGATTATCGACTATGGCTTTGAATTCAACAAAATCCCTACATCTTGTGATAATAAAAGTGCTATTGCTCTCTCATGCAACAACGTTCAACACTCAAGAGCAAAGCATATCGACATTCGACATCATTTCATCGAGGAACAGTGGAAAAAGGTGTGGTGGAACTATATTTTGTGAGGTCAGAATATCGGTTAGCGACATCTTCACCAAAGCTCTTCCAAGAAACGTTTGAGTTTATTCTTCCACGACTTGGTTTGAAAAGCCTTCAACCGAAACTCTCAACGTCTTGAGGAGGAAGGCGAGGTAAAGGTCTTTCTTCATCTATCTCTTGTACATATATATCGAAAAACAAAATACAAAATTATAAAACCTTCAAAATCAAATAGAAAAATATAAAACTTTCAAAATCCATAAAATTTGAAAAAAAAAAAAAATTAGAAAAATCTTCAAAAATATTGTCATTTTGTCATGTTTCTTCGGTTCGAGAATATCTACGGTCTTTGTCTTTGTCATTCAAAGAATGACACGGGACTTTAGATGTTGTTCATTCTTTAAAAAAAAAAAAAAAAAAAAAAATTGGGAGAAAGAGAAATGGTTTATTGTCATTTTCGAGGCAATAACCGGTTTTAAAAGAAAGAAACGAGCCATGTCTTAACAATATTTTCACATTCCATGCTCGATTCTATAAACATTTATCTGTTTGAAAACCAAATGCTTTGAAAAATAACTTCGATCTCTATTTTTGATAATCATCTGGACTTATTTGTCAAAATCTCTATCTCTCAATCAACAACCTATGTCATTGATTGAGGGAGAATGATTTCAATTAAATTAAAAAGTTATTTGGCATTAAATTGTTTTCAAAAGATATACATGCATGTTTTATCAATGGAGTTTAAAGTCTTAAAATCCGATCCTTATCGAGTTCAAACGCTTTCACAATCAAGTCACAATTCTCCTTAAAAGCTTTCAAAATCAATTTAAATCTATACGAGATCACAAATCTCAAATGTTTTGATAATTGTGATCGGGGAGAATGTGTGATTTAAATTGGTTTAAACCGATAATTGGTAAATGGTTTCATAAGAGTGTACATCTTTGTCTTCCCACATGTGACAAACGGTTTCAAATTTTCCATGCACATGTTGAGGGGGAGCATCTATCTTAAACCTTTGATTTGAAACGTGATCATTCATCCCAATGTCGAGTTCCCTACAGTATGTGCAAAACTCTTTTCAAACCTCGAGGCACATATTGAGGGGAACAAATTTATGGAAACCTCATCCTTCCAGGAAATGCTATATCTACTTGATTTGATGTAGAAGCGATGTTGATATCTTTTAGAAAATGGTAATCAAAGAAGTTAATTCTTTCTCTTGCCTCCGTGTGCAAAACATTTTCAAATACTTGATGCACATGTTGAGGGAGTTCTCGTTCTAAAAATATCAAAAACAATTCGGTACAAAATGCTTTGATAATATATCACAAGTATCCGAATTGATTTTAAAATGGTTTTCAATTGGATCCAATGGCGGTGAACAATTCCAAATTGACCGACCAACTTTACTTCATGTACGGTGATATAAGGATGATAAGGTTAGGTATGTGTTCCCATGATCCGCTGAACCGGAGGATCTACCGAGGACAATCCACTAGTTAGTGTAGAAGTCCTTAGGTATGATGATAAAAGGAGAAAAATGAGATATGGGAAGAGTGCGGACTAAGACCGAGCTAGTCTTGGAATAAACCCAACAAGGTTCTAGCTATGAAGTCTCGGTAAGCTTCAAGGGGTTGAAGAATTAAAAGAATTGAATGAGAAAAGGTGAAAACAAATAGCCCTCCATTTATTCAACCTTAGAGCGTAAACGGGTTCACTTCATATGCTACTTGATGGTAACATCGGTATTGAAGACAAGACGTCATGGACCCGGTGACGCACCGCACTTCAACTTTCCAAACCACTCAAGTTCCTCTTAAAAGGGCTTGTTTCATTCTCACGGGAACCGACATTATCTATCGACTTTCTCTTAGAGATGGTTGATATTGAAGAAGAGACCCTCTCCTAGTCTCCGCCATAGGATCCAAATATGCACAAATTGAGTCTAGAGCCACGAGATCATCAATAAATCTCATTAGGACACTTTCAATGAAGACTCTCTGCTTCACACAATGTGGAAAGAGATTATATCTTGAGTCCTCGCATTATCCTTGTGGTATTGCCGAACATCCGAGTGATGTGTTTACATATTCACAATGAAGATGGAAAGCCTCTCGGAGCCAACATCAAACAAGCTCACGGTAGGTGGCATGTGCGATCTATTATATAGATCAACCATGTGACAACCGAATAGAAACAATGGGCGATTCAATCTCTTGAATCAAACACAGTTCGAGTTATGGATTGACGGATACCTTTGAAAACCGGTCTTTGTGCTTAAAAACTCTTTTCTTTAGCACATCGATTGTGTACTCATTTTCAAACCAAAAGGTATTTTATGATTGATAATTGATTTTCAATAAAACCTTGTATTGCTAAAACAATTTCTATTGAGCAATACACAATTGTTTTTCAAATCTCTTTTCATCAATCGATGGACTTAAAATTACCGGTTCACTCACTGTGTTGTCTTCTTTGAGATGTTCGGTTTGAGAACGCTAGAACATTCGAAACCTCGCTAAGGAGATTCTTAGGAATCCTACCCGATCACAAACGATTTGTACCGATCAGCGGGAACCGTGGGCGTGTACCTCAATTCAACGAAAGTGATCAAAGACACTTTAGATGCGATTTATTGCTAGCTCGTTGTATGCGGTATACCCGCGCTTGCGGTGATCGAAATGGGCGGTCAATCCATAGCGCATGCTCACTTAACACATTCAACTCAAAGAAATCATGATTAGTGCATCTATGACTCGATATTTTCACCCAAGCTTACGCTACTGCTGCGCCAATATCATGATTCAACAAAAGCTCGCTACTCGATGAGAAGATTTCATGATCCGAATGTGAGCATGTCGGTCCTAAAGTAACTACATCACATAATACCAACACCACAAAGGATGTGTCGAGATTGTTGATAGGCGATGATCTCAAAGATGGCTCAAAATTATTATCACGTGGATCGGTAAAGACCTCCACTTGAAGTAACCAAACATGCAATGTGAAGAATCAATGACTACGAGCTCAGGAGCAAAGGATCGCATCAAGAATACAAGATCAATTGTTAATGTAATATCTATTTGTATTCTATGTAATTTTGGCACATGATTGAGGTGACCTCCATAGGGGAGATTGTTAGGAATTAGAAATTCCAGTATTAAAGAGTCGGTCACCTCAAGTATATGTAATCGTTAGAAAGCTCGTAGTCGTAGTAATTCTTAAGTTAAGTAGTATTTAGTTAAAATAACACCGGAGGACTGACGGGTCTTTACCCACCAGTATGCCCGATCCACGCCCAAAGTGTGGCGAGTTATGTAAGACTATAAATACTCTCTACCTTCAAGGTAGAGAGTTGGAGCTCATAATAATATCTTTCACTTTCTCTCACTAAGTTCCCAAACCTCTAACTTTCTCTCTCTAGAATTCCATCTATATGCTACTTTGTGTTATGGTTTGATGTGTATGTGAAAAGTTATATCTTACACTTCTACTACTATGACAGAAGAAATCTATGATGATACAACAATAGCTAAGGCAATGATGGATTTGAAGAAATCAAAGCTAGTGATCAAGGAGTCTAATGTTACACCAGTTAAAACTACTCAACCTACACTATAGGCAACAAAGGCACCAGTTAAAGGTGTGGTATTGAAGGAACCAGTCTTTACATTGAAAGCAACTTCTTCTCAACAACATCAATATGAGGGCAAAGGAAAGGGAGTCTATGTTGAGCCTGATCCATTGTCTGAAATACCTATAGAGCTGTGGCCAAAAGAGAAGATTGTTGTTCATGATGAAAAAGTTGTTGTTGCATTGCAAGCTGAGTTTGACCATGAGAATCAACAAGTGTTGGAGAAACAAAGGATTGCAGAAGACAATGAAGCAAAAACTTTGGAGTTATTAAACAAATGGGATGAAGAAAGGTTGAAAGGTGATGAAGATGTTGAGTTGAACAAAATTCTTAAAGAAGAGGATGAAGAGCAGTACACATAGAAGAAAGAACTCAGTGGCTAAAGAAGTTCATGGACAAGAAAAGAAAAGAGTATGCTACTGAAAGGTTAAAGAAAAAGATGCTCAGACCACCAACTGTTAAACAAAGAAGAAACTTTCAATGCCAATATTTGAAGAATATGAAGGGCCACAAGTTGAATCAGTTGAAACATTTTACTGATGATGAAATTCAAAAGATGTATGAGAAAGTGAAAAGTGAAATAGACAAATTTGTGCCCATGGAAACTGAAGAACTTGTGTAGTAGAAAGTAGTGGAGGAGGTAAAGCATGTAGAAAAGGAGCATGTAGTGGAGGAAAAAGTAAAGAAGGAAGAGGGAGAGATCAAACAGGAGAGTTCCAGTATTGGTGTTAAGAGAACTGGTACTAGACATAAGAGTAGAGGAAGAAAGAAGAAAAAGCGATATAAGTCAAAAGCATGTCTGATACGAAGCAGGCAGAAGTATCGATATTCTTTGAAACAGTTGAAGAGCAGGATGATGATCAATTTGATCCAGAGGATAGAGAAAGATTGCAGGAATTTACAGTTCTGACTAAGTATTCTGGACCTGAAATGGTTGATGTAACTCCTTTGGGAGTTAAACATCCTGTTATTGATGTTATTTCAGAGGTTAGATATGGGAGTGAAGCTTACTGGGATGTCAAAAGGACCAATGGTCAGACTCAAAGATTTATCAGATTTACTCAGATGGTTCAGTATCTAGATAGAGAGGATCTTGTAGCTATCTGGAGGATATTCAAAGAAAACATAGTCCGTATCCTAAGATAGTCTATGATTTGGTTATTTGGAATTATCTGAAGGTTATGTTTGAGCCAGATCATGAGGATATAGAGTGGACAAAGTTGAGAAACAACACAGTTCAACAATGGAGGTTATACCAGAGTTGTGGTGTGCATGCTTTGTTTGCTCATGGTTTGGTGATTTACATGCTGGTAGAAAAAGACTATCCTCAACTTAACAACAACAAATATCATATAAGACAAATGCTTACACCCTAGTTGCTTAGAGTTCAAAGACACTTCTTATATGAGAATCAAGCTTACAAATTGATAAGAAAGTATGAAAATATTCTCTATCCTAAGAAGCAGAAGTAATGTGTTTGGAAGCATCCTCCTGGTGATTGTTTATGCTAAAAGGAAACTTGATGATTTGAGGAGCAAATATAAAGTTTAGGGGAGGATTTTTGGGTTTTAAGGATACTACTTCTTTTAGGAGAATCAACTGCTCATGGAGATCTTGAAGAAAAGTTCTAAGTGTTAACTACTGCTAGTATGGTTGTAACTGCTGCTGGTGTATTCTACCTACTGTTAGGTGTTGCTGGAAAGAATCAAAGGAATACGCTAAGTAGTAACTGCTACTAGACTTGTAGAAACTATTGCTAGTGTAAAGTTTTTACTGCTGAAGACTAAAGTACTGCCAGAGTATATGTCCCTACTGCTAGTATATTTCAAGCTACTGCTGGAGCCTTAGAGTCTGTTATATGGAATGACGTGTTCCAATTATATAGTATTCGATAAGTATAAAAAAAAATATGATTGTGATATACATTGTATAGGAAGTCATTGTAACTGATTAGGACTCCTGAGTCTATAAAAGGGGATCCTAGGTCATTTGTTTAGATATATGTTTAAAGCGGCTTCAAGGTTGTAAACCCTAGTGATATTAAGATCACTCGTATTATTATTCTAATAATATTGAAGTATTTGATTGTTATTCATTGTGTTCTTCTTATTCATAAAGCATTATATTCTGCATGATACTTTTTGATTCAAACAGTTTCTTAACAAAAGCTAAAACAAGATCTATATTTATAAGGTAAACTAGGATCAACAGTGTTGCTCGAGGGAGTCATTTAAGACAATGTGGATTGTCTAGTTTAACTAAGAGGGTTTTAAATGATTATCTCAGTGATAAATCGCTATGTGCAACCGGTTCGATGGTTCCTCACTGAGGGATCCAATAGCTTTAAGCTAGGGATCCCAATCGAAGGAAGGAAAAGAAATGATTGGGTTATAGCAACGTGTAGCACCTACATGTCCTAAGTAATTTGGTCCACTAAGATGTCTTAAAAGGTAGAAGACTTAAATGGCCAAGGTTAATGGGTGAAAATTGTCAATGATGACTTTTATGGGAAAAATGGATTTGTAGAAACACCAATGGGTGATCATGGATGAAACTAAAAGTTTTGAGGATGGTAAATAGTTGTAGAAACCATATGGTGTTTAAGTAAAAATTTAGAAAATTCCTTAAAAATCATAAGAAATGTAAAACAAGATTTTAGAGCATTTTAAGGTTAAAATTGTGACAACTCGTACTTTCAGGTCATTATTTCAAAACATTATTCATGCTTCATCATTTATCGTTTATCGTAAACTAGGTTTACGAGTATCAAATTCGCGTAACCTTAATGGTTTAGTTGTGAATTCATGATCATATCATCGAGGACATTTCATATAGACTAGGTTTAGTCTACATTTCATTGGCATCATTATCATCATGTTAGTTCATTCATGATTTTTTATTTCACATTAAACGCGTAATTTTCATATTAAATCAACGTTATCGCGTAATTAATTATTTTGAACAATTGATCCGTTACTTTCAAAAAAAAAAAAATTATCCCGATATATTTTATACTCATATTAAGTTTATAAAATAATATTATGAGTTTACCCGTGTTTTAAATTTATTTTGTATATAAATTGTTATATTTATATAATTACGACGGTTTTCTTAAATATTACACGATTATTATTATTTCACTCAAATTTTGCAAGAAATGTATTTTTATAATTTTTATGACCTCAATATATTTTATCTTGACCCGTGAAAATTTATTTTTAGTTAACGCTACCCTACAAGCTCAAATATTTACACAAGTTACCACTTATTCCTAATTAACAACACATTTACTCAACATTAAACCACTTGATTATTACTTAATGCATCTAGTCCTAAATTTTCTACATATGTCGACCAAGCATGGGGTGAGTCATTAAGCTACAAATATATACTCTTGAGTATATTGTATTATACTACTAAAGTATCAAAACACATTTCACTTCATTTTCTCAAGTAAGATCAAAACTCTTTTGCTTCCTCTCTTCTCTCAAAACCGCCAACCTCAAGGACAAGAAGGAGATCATATTTTTTTCTCTAATCAAGTTTTACATACACTATTATCACTCTTGTTAAGGTTTTGCAATATAAACCTTGGGTGATTAGGAAAAATCCTTTGTTCTAATAACCTCATCAAGTTACTTGTAAGCTTTTTATTTTCATCATCATATTTCATATTCATTCTCATATTCATTTCATTATTATTGAGAAAACATGCAAGTCTTATGATGTTTGTACCACTTTTACATTGATTTTAAGAGTTATATATATATATATATATGTCTTCCTATAATTATTCCTTGTAATATATCACTCTTGATGATGCCTAGGAACCCATGACACCCTAAGAAGGTGTATGGTAGGATTAGAATAGCTTCGAGTTGTTTTGAATGGGTTAGAATAGGTTTGGCGAGAAAAACTCATTTCGACAAGTTTGCAAAAGGGTCTGTCCTTATTTTAAAAATCTGGAAAATCCGACAGTAGGTAAAAATTTTTGGCCTAGATATTTAGAAAATATACTTTAAAACGAAAACGTGGCCGCTTGAACGGATTAAAACGGAGTTATAACGAAGAAGTTATGAATTTTTCAAATTAAGCGACGAAAACTATAATTTCTGCAAATTTCAGCATGTTATGTCAAATTTGTACGAGTCAATAATGAAGCTTGGGCGTTGTAAATTATTTCGAATTATCAAAAATATATTAGTATACTTTGATACGAAGCTAAGGACATATAAAACGTAGAAAACGGATTTGTAACGATTAAATTATACACGTTTTCACAAAGTTGCCGTAACTTTATTATATAAGAAAAACTATATTATTTCTAATAGGCAAATATTACGGCAAAACTAGTTACCATGTTGGAGGTCGTTTTTAACATTGATGTAGAACTTTTTATAAAGTGATGTCTTCTAATAAAAGTAAGTTCGCCAAGTATATTTTCCAAAATGTCCGACCATTTGTCAAGCGGAGTTGTAACGAATGAAATATAGTCACTCAAACTTTGCCGAAAACCATCCTTTAAACTATACTTTGGACTAAAGTACCAAACTTAACCTATATTTTTCTTTGTGATCGAGACCTCTAGGATGGAAACTTAAACACTAAAACTTTGAGATAATGATACGAGCTTCCCAAAACTGTTGAGTTTGTTTCCTAACGCTCGACGTGCACCATTTTACGACTAGATTTTAGAGGCCGTTTTAGTCACTTACATGGAAATTTCAACGACATTATTTTACGACGAAAAGTTATAATCTCTTAATAAATCACTAAATGATTATCGTTGGATATCATTTCAACGTAAATACATGTAAAGTAATTTAAAAATGGTCAAGACGTTATGAGATTATTTTTCGACGATAAGTGTTATTTTCAAAATTCACAAGTGGTATAGATATCGTACGAATTGCATGCATAACATTACATTGTAACTTATCATATATCATATCATTCATAATAGGTTCGAGTTAGAGATTCACGCTACATTTCGGTGTACTCACTTTTGCCATCGCATCATTGTCCAAGTGAGTCATAGCCCTACTTTTCTTGTTTTAATACTTTTATTAAACTCTTTGGGGGAGATACATGCTCAACAACTTTTATGGCAAACATGATTATTTGCAAACTATATGTTTATCTCGAATCAATGTTAGTCATACGAAGTAACAAGATCGCCATACTTAGAATTTCTATATCATGAATCATTGAGCTAATCGACTTGGTATGATCACGATCTAACGGACTTGGATAATGTTGAACCAATGACTTGGTATAGTCATGAACTAACGGACTTGGTATAGTCAGTACTAACGGACTTGGTACAATCATGGTCTAATGGTCTTGGTATAACATTGAACTAATGGTCTTGGTACAATCTCGAACTAATGGTCATGGAACAATTTGAAACCGCATTTAATTATGTGTTATATCAAGTAACTATGGATACATTAAGTTATGCACTATTTTGTGAATTCATTTGACATCATGCTACCGAACATAAACTATACACATTTCTGATGGGTTGTGAACACACAGGTTGCAAGTTTTGTATGGGCGGAACTTGAACCGAGTGGATTTACAATGCCTTTCTTGCATAAACGATTTTGAAAGACTTTACATTTCAACACAAACTCTATGAACTCACTCAACCTTTGTGTTGACACTTTTAGCATGTTTTATCTCGTGTATCTAAGGCATTCACTCATGGCATGCATATGGACTTATCATAGAGTCGTTGTGACGACGCTTTCACTGGGTTTTATATACTTTAAAACATCGTTTGAATTGTAACAAAATTATTTCCGCAAGTTTATTTACATTTGGGACCTATACTTTGTAAACTCGATTGTTTTATTAAATCAAACGATGTGTTTTCCAAACGACACTTTAGGTCGCTCAATATAACTATGATTGTGATGTTATGACAATCAACCCCGTGAATTCCATTCACGCAAAAAGCAGTAATTTGGGGTGTGACAAAATGAGTAAAATCAATTTGTTAAAAATGAGAGAAATATCAAAATAGGTGGTTTGAAATGATAGAAACAATGTGTAAACAATAGAGTGGAAATATGGTTAGTTTTGAAGCAATGAAAAATCAAAAACACCAAAAATGTGATCCTAAGTCATCCATGAGTGAATGTGGGATCAACGAGCCTAAAGTGATCCTAATATAGCATGTTCAACTAGTCCAATAAAGTGATCCTAAGTCACCGGATCCACCGTGTTGGAATCACTCCTAAACCTTAATTCAAGTGTTAGTTACTCATATGTAATAGGTAGCTTATTATGGCCTTTATGTTTGTTATTAGCCTCAAGCTTATGTAGAAGGCCCATAAGCTTAGGCCCATGTCCAATAAGGAAAGGATGGGAACTAGGAGTGTTGCCCTAGCTTCCTCCTATAAATACTTTGTAAACCTTCATTTGAGGGTTGGTTGTTCAAGTTATTCCTTTCACTCATACTCCCACGCAGAACCGCCTTTACTTAACGTGTGTGTGTGTTTGGTTTATTGTTCAATCGCCTTTATCTCTTTCTTGTAAGCTTGTGTTGTAAAACTAGTGACCTAACAAAGGTATCAATCGCCTAACTAGTTGGGTGAATCGTTATTTCTTGAAGTGGGTTTTGGTCCCACGCGTAGAATAACATACTACTTTGGTTCGCTTAAAACTTGTTTTTACACTTTTAATCCAAGATTCTTGTACTTTCAACGCTTTAAGGTGTTAAAATACTTGTTTTTGGCAAAAGTTTCAAACTTTACGCGTGGATCTAAGTTTTAAGCTTGTTTTTGTTCGTGGGTGAAGTTCTACGCAGAACCCGCTTAGCCGCTTTGGTTCATCAAGGTTCACACTTTTGTGTTATTTTGGTGCTATTAACGCTATTCCATAACAAAAATCTGGTTTAGAAACAAATTTGGGCATAATCATCTTTACGAGTAAGATTACGCGATCAAAACCCTAATCTTACGCGTAACTTTATCCGTGACTTGATCTTCGCTCGTGGTATACTCCGTGTTTTCTTGCTTGATAAGCCCGAAAATACGTCGACTTTGGATATCTTTGCACCGTGAAGTGTAAAGATCACTTGGGATAAAACCCTAAATTTACGATAAGCATAAAGCTTACGCCAGAAATCCCACGATAAGATTATTCTTACGCATAAGCCTAGTCTTACGATAAGGTAATCCCACGCCTAACTTTCACGCCTAACTTTGTGTCTACGCCTAACTTTAGAGTCTTTTCCATACTTACGCCAGAAGCTAAAACTACGCCAGAACTCTCTTTGTTACGCGTAACTTTGGTGTTTTTACGCATAAGTTCCACTTGGTTTCTTGTGATTTCTACGCCTAAGGACACTTCATCAACAAAGGTTCATTCGACTACAAAGATCCATTTTACCAACACAAGTTTTCAACATGTCACAACCACCATACTCTAACTATTTCCTTACACTTATTCTCAACGACAACAACAACTAAGTCCACAACATCAACAATGGAATCAACAACAAGCAATTTATCAACAACAATTTAATCAACAACATACTCCACAACTTGGAGCAATTCCTCCACCACAAATGGTTCAAACACCGCCAAGTCTTCAAGTTCAACCCTACACAAATGACTTCAATCAACATCCATCAAGGAACACTATGAAGGAACCAACTTGGTTTGCAAAGATGTGTGAAGCTTTAAGCACCCAACAATCAATTCATGAGGTCGGATCACTTGATAGACCTCCAATGCTCACTCCAGAAACTACGATCAATGGGTGATAAGGTTCTTTAGGTTTTGTGATCCAAGAAGCCACATGGAAAGTTCTTAAAGAAGGTTATCTTGAAGGTCCATTTGAGATGCCTATCGTCATTGTACCCGAGATCCTAATGCTATTCCACCAAGAGATGAACAAACAAACATTGCTATCAAGCAGATTTAAATCAAACAGAACTTCTACACTATGAAGTCGATGAGCTTGCAATGCAATATATCCTTTTAGGATTACCTAACCCAATTCTTCAAGTGTTGATGCTCAAAAGACCGCAAAGGAAATGGGGACCATATTCATCTTCTTATGGAAGGATCTCAGACTCAATCGAGGATTTGGAATCCAAAATTTACTTGGCTTATGAACACTTCATGATTGAACCCGAGAGACACTAGAGTCTTATCATCATCGATTTTCGACATCATCAATGATTTGGATAAACACAACATCATCATGCCAAGAATTGCAGTGAATACTAAGTTCCCGAGTAGTCTTGGTCCCGAATGGGAGAAGTATGTCATTTTTCTCCGCTGCTTAAGAATATGCATCATTCTACATATGGATTGTTGTACGATTACTTGAAGCCTCATGAAAAGGAAGTTGATCGGAAAGGATTCTCCGTGCTCAAATTGCTCCACCTACACATCCGAAAATCAACAACTTGCCTTATATGCTCAACAAAGTTATCCTCCTCAACAAGCAACTCAACCAACCCTCCGCACACAAAACAATCATTCACAAAGAACAATCTCAACAAAATCAACTGGTTCCATACAACAACAACAATGCTCAACCAATTGTCGCTGAAGCTAATGAGGACATCGATCCGCTCGATGCATTGCAACAAGGATTTGTTATGATTGCTAATGCTTTTGGCCGTTATACCAACAAATCCAACAATCGATTCGCTCCTCATCTAACACACGAAATCAGTCATTGTAAACAATGGACGAGTTGAAGTTCGTAATCGTGGTTATGGTCGCCGATGGGCGGTGGTCAAGGGTTTAATGTCGCTGGTCGAATAACAACAGAGCTCCAGCAGTGGAACAGGAAATGCTCGTAATGGGTTGAATGGTCTTCGATGCTACAACCGCAATGAGAAGGACACTGGCTAATGCATGCCCAAAGCCGAGGACTAGGGGCGTGCTTATTTCAAAGAGGCTCTTCTTTGGCTCTTAAGGATGAAGTCGGTGGATCTCTCACGCACAAAGAACAAAGTTTTATGGCAAATGCACTCTCGATGATGATATGGAGGACTTGCAGCCAATGCAAAGCAGCTTATGTTGATGGCTAATATGCATGAGTTACACATGAGTGACACAGCCCAGCAGATGACATCGATGGCTTGTCTCGTGCACCCGAACAAACCATATTTATCTCGATCTAATATCTCCGCCAACATCCGAATCCGCAAGGCTCGAATGTTCAAAATGAGTCATTTACATCTCATTCGACGATTTTCAAATAGACCTCAGTAGTTACATTTGACGATCAAGATGACCTTATGGTTTCCTTTGATAATCAAATTGACTCCGTGGTTATACTTGAGGATCTAAATAATGATCATGTTGTGACTTCGCTGAACAAGTCGAACTTTTGCCTCATCCAGATCTTGCTCTCTTACTTAAAGACCAAAGAATCCCAAATTGAAGAATGTTGTGCATTAAATAAAACCTTAAAAAGTAAAATGCATCATTAACCAAGGATTTTGAATGTTTACAAAAGCAACTCAACTTTTTCAAAACTCAAGAAAACGTGAAAAGGTTTTGAAGCACCTTTACTAAATCTCATCAAAACGAAAAATATTTAGAGAGACAGATGCGTGATCTAGCCGCTCAAGAATGCTTTATTGTCTCGAGATAGAACAACTCAAACATGAACATAAAAAGCAAATTAACGCCTCACCTTGGAAAATCAAAAGCTAAGGTCGAGTTGTTAAATTGTCAAAAACAGTTCTCAGATACAAAAAGCATTCCACGAACCGAATAGATAATCATCTTGAAGAAATTATCGCTTGCAACGCAAACTTAAAGAGTTTAAAACTGTTGTTTACAAACATGGTGAGTCAAGAATCGCTATTGAAAAGTTTACCTTAAAACCCGATCCAAAAGGATATGGACCAAATCTTGTCGACTACAAACCAAAGCTTTCAACCAAAACATTCAAACCAAATCTCAAGTTTCCAAAGGTAATATAAAATTGATAATTCATATGAGTGTTGTTGAATATCATCGTCAAGAGGAATTAGATGCGTAAGACGAGAGTCGGTCAAAATTAAAACCTGTTGTTTACAACAAACCTTTAATTATTCAAAACCGTCACTTTTGTCACACCAACGGATTCTTCTAACACACCAAGGGTTATCATCAAAACACCGAGTCTTCTAATGTTAATCCCCAACCGATTATGCACAAATTTATGGTCCTTTACCTTCCATCGTTGAAGTAACTCAAAACCCGAAAATCGCAAAATTTTAGATATTTTGATATTTTCATGGTCGACCTCAAAACTTTAGAACATGAGATAGAATATCATTCAAATCAAAGTTCAACACTTTCAATCGCCTCGCGCGAGAACAAAGAGACATTTTTCGTAAAAATCTTTACCAAATGTTAAAAATTTGAAAAGTTGTGCATTGTCTGGGAACGGACTTTCATAAGGAACTTGAGTCATGAAGGTCGCTTTCGAGAAAATCAAACATCTATTTCTAATACTAAACGAAAAGAAAATGTTGAGAAAAGATGTTGATCGACTCTTGAAAGATGTTATCTCGTACGATATCCATAATGTTGTGTTATTCTATTCTTTGCCACATGCATCCGATTATATCTCTCACGATAATGTTGACTCGTGGTAACTCATGAGAATACCGATAATGTGCTTCGATCGAGTCTTTAAAAGTCGAAAATGAACGATTACTTAACGAACTTTACAATGCAAAACGTCGCCTTAATTGGTGTGAAAAGATATTCACAATCAACAACTTGGTTTTCAAAAGAAAATCGCCAGCTTGCAAACGAAATCTTTTGATCCTAAACTTGAGCAACTGGATGATCAAAACGTGTCTTTGAAAAGTCAAATCTCAAAATATGAACAAGAACTTGTAAAAGTTAAACAGAATATGGTGTCATATTTGATTTACTCAATAAGACTCGCCATGAAGCATCAAACGAACTTGATCACTATCTTGCTCACACTAGAGAAGTCATGAATTTTGCCGGTAATATTCGCTCGAAAATCAAGATTTGATTCACACTATCTCTAAGTTAAGAGAAATGTTAGGAAAGTATGAACAACTTCCGCCAACCATCATTAAGAGATTAGCACCAAGAACACTTAGTAATCGTGCACCTAGAATCCCTACCGCCAAATCACAAGTTGCTAACGTGCTTCCTTCTATCGAAACAGAATAGTTGCGCTTTTTCCAAACGTCCGCACTTCACACCCTAGAGCACTCAATTGAAGAATAGGAAGTTGCACCTAAGAAAAGATCAATAAGGAATGCTAAAGTAGAAGAACACCCTAGGACTATGAATAAGAATCACGTTGCTTCCACTATAGATATTAAGGCCCGCAAATGTAATAGAAATAGTGATGTAACGAATGCTAAACCTTTAAGTACTTTTGATATTCAATCTGATGCACCTTGTGTTATTTGTCGAAAAGTATGAATTCGATTGTCATGACAAATGTGTTGCTAAAGCTATCATCTCTCGCTTACGGAATCCTAAGAATCGGAATACCTCTAGGCCCACTAATCATTCTAAGTCTCGTGCTTGGTAGACCGCCTTCTTTAGATTCTAAGGCAAGCATTGTTGTCCCCGTAGCTCCGCCACCTCCTAAGAATGTAGTACCACCTAGTGCATTCACAAAGACTAAAGCAAACAAGAGTTATAGATGGCGAAATGGATATATAACACATTAGGATTTAAATGGATGCCTAAAGTTATTAATGTGTGTATGTCTACTATCATCGCTCCGAACCCTCTAACATTTCGGGTTCCACATCTACTTCTATTCCATCCGTGTCGCCTGTGTGTAATGCAGTGATACAGATCATTCTCTCGATTGTTGATAGCGGATGTTCCCGACACATGACAGCAACCTTAAACTGTTATCAAACTTTATTGCAAAGTTCATTGGCACCGCCGTTTCGGAATGATCACTGCAGCCTATCATGGGCTACGGAGACTATATCAATGGGAACATCGAAATCGCAGGGTTTACTATGTGGAAGGCCCGGTCACAACTGCTTTCGTGAGGTCGGCTTTTGTGATGGAGATTTGGAGGTTGCTTTCGTGGAGAAAACTTGTTTCATTCGTGATCTACAAGGAAATGACCTTATGTCCGCTCGCGTAATTCTAGTCTTTACACTATCTCTATGCAAGACATGGTTGCTTCATCTCCCATCCGCTACTTTCAAAGGCAACATCAACAAAATCCTCGCTATGGCACCGCTGCCTCTCACATCTAAACTTTCAAACCATCACCAACCTTGCTCGACACAAACTAGTTGAAGGTCTCCCACGATTCCTAGATTCAAAAGATCACCTTGCTCACCAGAACAAGGAAAAGCACTCGTGCTCATTTTCCTTCAAAGGTGGAACACAGCCTCAAAGATGTGCTTCATCTTCTTCACATGGATTTGTGTGGCCCGATGCGCGCTGCAAACGATCAATGGCAAACGCTACATCTTAGTAATTGTTGATGACTACTCACGATGGACTTGGGTCTACTTTCTTCAAGCAAAGACCAAGCTCCACAAATGATCATCACCTTCTCACGAAAATTCAAGTTCACCCGAACACCGTCCGCCAAATAAGAATGCATAAAGGAACCGAATTTGTTAACCAAACCCTTCGTGCATTTTATGAGAAAGTGGGAATTCAAAGATCAAACATCTATTGCACGCACACCGTAACAAAACGGAGTTGTTGAAAGACTAAACCGAACGTTAGTGGAAGTCGCAAGAACAATGTTAATCAATGCTAAACTTCCAGATTACTTGTGGGCGTGTCGATTCATCGCATGCTATACTCAAACCGCTCTATGATCACAAAACGCCACAACAAAACACCTTTCGAGCTTGTCCACAACCATAAACCGAATCTCAAACACTTTCATGTATTTGGATCCCTATGCTATCCGAATAATGATCGTGATGATTTTGAAAGCTCAAAGCCAAAGCCGACATTGAGTCTTTATTGATATTGTGAGAATTCTAAAGGTTACCGGATCCGAATCGTCAGACAAAACAGTGATGGAAACGATTCATGCTCATTTTGATGAACTCACGGAAATGGCTTCGAGTATAACAACTTAGAACCCGGTCACAACCGCTTAAACTTCCTCAACCCCATCATCACCGAACAAAGCCCCCACCACTCACAACAAATGGAAAGGTTATTTGTCTACTGCTCAAAGGATTTATATTGATGAACGTGCTCTGTGTATCCGCTGCTCACCGCTCAACCCGATAATACTTTATACCGATACACCCGCTACAACAACTATCATGAAGAAGCACCACCATTGACTCCACCACAACAGCTTGAACAAACCGCTTCCAACAATGATGAACCGCCGATGATATTCTCAATGTTGTACCCCACCGCAGATTTTGATCCAAATGCGTTTTAACCCGCTTGCTAATGACATCACGCCGCACCGATGTCGCGAATCATCAACAAACCATTTGAATCCTCGAATCGCACAATGTATACCAACATCAACCTCTACACATCGATGGACAAAAGACCATCCTCCGCTAATATTATTGGCAACCCGAATCAACCAACCGTTACGAGACAACGCCTTCACACGATGGTGAACATTGCATTTATGCACTCACCGCCCGCCAACTGAGCCTAAAACATTAAAGACGCAATGACAAAAGACAACCGGATTGAATCCATGCAAGAAGAACTCAACCAATTCAAACGCCTTGAAGTATGGAATCGGTTGAAAGACCAACAGGGTCTACGCCATTGGTCTCAAATGGATTTGGAAAACAAATTGATGTCAAGGAACGAATCCAAACAAGTCACGCCTAGTTGCTAAGGGTTATCGCCGTGAAGAGGAATAGACTTTGAAGAATCTTTTGCCCGCTGCTCGCCTTGAGGTCGTTCGATATTTCTCGTCATGCTCATATGAATATGACGGTCTTTCGATGGATGTCAAACCGCGCTTCTCAACGGACAACCGAAAGAAACGGTTTATGTCACCAACCGTAAGATTCGTTGATCCCGAATTCCCGAACCATGTCTACAAACCGAACAAAGCTCTTTATGGTCTCAAACAAGCCCCTGCATGGTACGATAAGCTATCATCTTTCCTCATTGCTAATAATTTCACCAAAGGTTCGGTTGACCCAACTCTTTTATACAATATCACGGGCACATATCTTAATTGTTCAAATTTACGTGGATGACATCATTTTGGGTCTACACATAAAAGTTTTCAATCGCTTTGCAAAACTAATGAAGAAAAATTTTGAAATGTCCATGATGGGTGAACTTACGCTCTTTCTAGGACCGCAAGTTCATCAATCACCCCGTGGTATTTTCTTGAGTCACCCAAATATGCCCTTGAATTGTTAAACAAATTTGAATGAAAACTCGTGACACTTATGCCACACCAATGACTCATACCAAGAAGCTAGACGCCGATTTACATGGGAAATTAGTGGACCCTACCAAATACCAAGTATTATTGGGTCTCTCATGTATCTAACAACCAGCGCACTGATATTGTATTTGCCGCTTATCTATGCTCCCGCTATCGTCATGACCAACCGAAACCCACCTCTCGAGGCTAAAAGAATCCTCCGATACATCAAGGGAACCATTAACTTGGGATCCGTATCCGGGATTCTCGTTTTGAACTAATCGCTTTTTCAGACGCCGACCACGCAGGATGCTTAGACTCAAGGAAAAGTACTTCAGAGCACTACAATTTCTTGGTGATAAACCGTGTCTTGGCAATCAAAGAAGCAGATTGTACATCGCCATCAACCGGGCGTAATATGTAGCCATGTCCGCGTGTTGTGCTCAAGTCATCCGGATGAGAACACAACTCAAAGACTATGGTTACGATTTGATGTAATCCCGATGTATCATGACAATCGGAGTGCCATTGCGATCTCGCAACCCGCTCAAAGACTCAAATCAAAGCACATCGATCTACGCTATCATTTCATCAAGGACCACGGAATGTGGTACAGCTTGAATTATACTGGTACCAAATACCAATTGCGATCTTCTCACCAAAGCCTTGCCTCCCGCTAGGTTTAATGAGTTGGTCCACCGGATTGGTATGAGGTGTTTGACTCAAGAGGAATTGATGACCTCCTAAAACAGCCTTAAAACCCCGTCAAACACCAAAATATCTTTTGTAAATAATTTTTCAAAAACAAAATACAAAATATAAAACCCGATAAAACAACAAAAATATTCTTCTAATCTATTGGTTCTTTCAACATGGCAAGTACATTTTTTCACAACACTTTAATCTTTCAAAATTCAAGATTTTTTCGATCAAGTGTTGAGGGGAGAAAATAATCACTTAACTGCTTCAAAACATCTCGTGTACTTGCATGTTATCATATCCCGCTTGTTTCTTTTATCAATGGTGGTAAAGTTATCGTTCAATGACACCCTGACTAAAATTTATAACCTTTCATCATTTTCTTAAGTCGAGGGAAGTGTCATCAAAGTTATTTCCTAAAATCTTTGTTTGGTAACCATAATGGAAGTTAAATGGCTTTGTATGAAAAAGGAAAAGTGGAGGGACCAAAACTGTCAAAATGTTAAAGTCATTTTAATAAAACACTCTCCACCTAACTATTCCATCACATTTATTACTTACACCAAAAGGATCCTACGCCTAAGAATCGCTTGACAAATCCGTATCGATCATCAATTTGTAAGTTTCTTTGTGTTCCTAACAAGATTACAAACAATGGTTTTAAATCGCTTTTGAAAATTAACGGTTAGATTTTAAACTATGGTTGATTTTGTGTTCTACGCCAGATGCGTATGAACACATAATCTTGTTTATGTGTTTGTGGTTAAAAGATAGTGTCAAAAGGTTTTAATAACATCAATGATATTGTTTCTATCCTCAAACGAACCCGTAAACTCGAATTGAGTGATTTTGAAAATTAGGTTCTTAAGTCGAATTGGGTGTTTTCAAATGTGAAGGTTTTGGTCAAAAGATTGTTGTGTGATGTTCATATCATGTTGAATTAATGATTTCCAGGCCCTATAACAACCCAGAAACACTAATTTAGTCATAATTAGGAATTAGGGTTTAATGTTCTTGAGTTTGGGTATTTTTGATTCACCACAAATTGGATGTTAAAACTTGGTTTATAGACTCTCACAACACCTAAGACCTACCAGAAACACTATGGTGCAATTTCTATGGCTAGAAATCTTATGCGTAAATCATAAACTTTAGGGTTTTGACTTACGCGTATGACTTTCACGCCAGAAACATTTAATAAGCTTTCATGCCATGATTTGTTGTAAAATGAATATATGTGTTAAGATTGATGATATGATGATTTTATTTCGTGCTTGCTACGCATAAAATTCGTAATCAAGGTTGATTGTTACTTCACGATAAGGATTACCTTACGCCAGAGAAGCTATGCGTAAGAGAAATCCCACGCGTAACTATTACGCCGAAGGTTCTACAATGGGACCACGCGATCCCGTGAAGGATATGCGAAACAAAGGACTCTACGCATAAGGTCTACTTCACGAGTAAGCCTTACGCGTAAGGTCTTATATACGCCACGCCAGAAGCCCCACGCTTAAGGTCCCCTTTCCCACGCTGCAACATTTCACGCTGTAAGTAAGGATCCCACGATAAGCTTGCGCCACGCATATACTTCTTCCGCTTACGCCAGAACTTTGCCAAATCTACGCCTAAGCCTTTATTGACCTTCATTATGAATTGTTACGTACAAACTTGTTAATAAACAAATCATATCGTCACGAAACCAATAATGTCACTAATAAACTTAATCGCTTAATATGTTGTGTTAAATAAGTGATAAAATAAACTTTAAAACTTAAAGTTAACTAACTCACGAAACTTATCACGACGATATTGGACAATTGGACAAACAAGTGACTTAGGACTCAGAATAATCTTTAACACAGTATATTCAATAATTAGACAATAAAACCTTCGTTGACTAACATTATGTCTTTCGATATGTTGGTTCTTTGGCTAATGTTATTTCGCATCACGACATGGTCGCTCAAATGAATGTGGATGCACCGTAAGTTCTCACAATTGTCGACATCTTCCCTAATGGCTATCCTAGAAAGATTGGAAAGAACAACCTTAGGGTTGACTTTGAAACCCTCACATGCTCGTAATCTTCTTGTCTCATTGTCGTGATATTCTAAAGAATCATCCCTACCGTAACATGCTCTCACACTCGCTACAAGATCGAGATCTACATGCAACAATTCGAATTCGATGCAAAGGATCAAGGGTCAAAGTGCAATGATCAGAACTCTCAATCACAAACAAGTCACCATCACTCATGCGACTTACGGGTCGTTCTTCTCATTCCCAAATCGAGCCAACCGACTTCTTTGCCACACCCACCGAGGAGACAGCTTCTACAATTCTTGCTTGATATTGGCTATGATGAAGCTTCAGAGTTATCTCTAAGCATTCTCATGTGGAGCTTAAGAACATTCCTCAACCGTGGAGAACCCTCTACATCATCATCACCAAATCGGCCTCGGTCGCGATAAAGGGCTATGAGCATCCCAAGCTCATGGAACTACAAATCTTCCGTCATTAATCAACAAAAGGACATCGAAATCAAGCAATCATATGGAAGACATGATGTCATTTCACAAGAAACTTGGCTCAAAGATTCCTATGTCGATACACAAAATTGTTGATCCAGAGCACTTGGACTTCATCCCGATATTCCACAAAGGCTCAATGACCCGCATAATCACGATATGTTGACCGAGCCTACCCTATCACCGTAATCAAGGAATCGCCTACAAAGAAACAGGTGTCAGGTTGCCCGATCACCCATCGACCGACGAAATCAAGAAGCTTGAAACGCATAAAAGGTATCGGGTAGCGTAAGAGAAGGCAAAGTTGGTCATCTCGATGAAAACCTTCGAACACCTACTCGGAGAACCGTAAGAGAAGTGCCGGAAGTGCAAGAAGCACAGAGAGTCAAAGGAATGTCCCAAAGAGGAAACCCGCCCAAAGAAGAAAGTTCCTCTCGTGAAGTCGCTCCTATTCCTACACCGAACCGCAGAGAAAGCTAATTGACGAGGACTCGAAGGTACCGCATCGATGAAGAGACTTTTCACTCAAATCTGCAAGAAGATGAAACCACAACGGTATCTAAACCTCTCACCCTCCAAATTAACATGGCAAAGGGAAGACTCAGACTTGTGCCTTATGAAGAAAGCTCGATGATGAAGAAGAGCAACTGGATACTTCATACAGAAGAAGTTCAAAATCATTAGACTCCAACATGTTGCAAAGGAATTTGCAAAGGATCAAATGGGTGGCCCTCGAGGTTCAAGTGGTGCCGCCCACTCCAAACCATCTCCGATGCGTTAATCGACCCGATAAGGAGCCGGTGCCACCACTCTTCTCGCAACAACAACAACTCTTGGAGGACTCTATTGATTATGAGATTGAGGAACCAAAGAAAAGAAAAGACCGAGGAAATACCGCCGATGAAACTAAGACCGATGACAAGGCTAAGTCTAAGGAGGAAACTTCGCACCTCCGTGAGGACCCCGAACCTCCTCATGTCTCCTCCTCATCGATTCATCATCTCACCTCACCACCACCATCTAAAAGATCAACCAAATCAACATCCAAATCGTGAAGAAACCACCTCGATCTTGGATTTCATACTCATGAAAGAATTGTGAAAGTCATCCAACAAGTCGAAAGAAGAACGTGTTTACGTAAAACCGAATTGGTTTGTCGACCAAATACAAGATTTACATGATGAGAATGACAAGATGCGTAAAGAAAGGGAATTCGCTCAGAGTTCATGAAAAGTCATCGCAAGAGGAACTCGAACGAAATGATCAAGGTTACACTAACAAGTACCTTCGGATATCGCTCCTAAAGTCACAAAGGAAATGTTTACCGATAACTATATCCGAATCTTATGCGATAGCCAAGCAAACTATAAGATCAACACCTTTAACCGTCACAATCAATCCATCCGATCCTCGTAGTTTTCTCGATAATGAATTGGTGGCCAAGCTCGTCACACAAATGTCTAAACGATCCGGGACATTTACTCGATGAAGGAAAGTTGTTTCAAGCATTGCCGGATTACCAACCCAAGAAGCATGTAGATTCAAGCAGAAGGCCTAAACGCCCTAGAGACGATGAAGATAAGGATCGTGATAAGAATGATGAAGCTAAACGTCAAGAAGTCCGTGAATCATCTTCTATGTTACCTCCTCTCCAACGGACTCCTACTCAACAAAGGTCTCCTCCCGCTCTTCTACCGATAAACCTCAGATTCTCGAAAGTTACCGCCTGCACTCGTAAAACCGTGAGTATTTTGAGTATACGGTGGTGACGATGAGGAAGTCCGTGAGCCCCTACAACAACCCACCTCTCCCAAACAAGTTCGAAACCGTAATCCTCATCTAGGCCTAAACAAAAGAAGAAGAAGGCGCCCATGGTTGACGCCGATCATGGCTAGATGACGATAAAACAGAGGAATTTGAATGGTTCTCTACACTTGTTAACTCAACTCCCTACCCTCAAGAAGGTCAAGATCCGTAGACGGTAATACATTGGAGCATGCTAAGATTATGCAAGAAAAGTTCCATGTGAAGAAGATGACGAAACCGAGTTGAGACGAATCAAGAATGAAGCTTTTCAACTATGGAAAGATAGCTCGAAAGTGCCATCGAGGTCGAATATCACCTTGAAAACATTGCTAGAGCTATGTCTAACAACATGGATTGGCTCAACCCGTAAGCAAACATCGACTTCACCAAACGGACAACCCTCCATATTACACCGATCGGTCTAAACCACTACCAACGATCGCCAACCAGATGAACCTAGGATTCCATTCAGATATTTCTTCAACAAAGACTTGGAATTTCTTCTACACGGTGGCGATGGATCAAGGAAATACGCTACATCTTTGACACTTCCATTCCCAAAGAAGCCATATACTCAAACCGCATAGCTATCGAGGAAAGAGCTAATCACTTGTTCTCCAACAAAGTGGAAGCATACGACCGAGATGCAATGTACGGATTCATCATTGGCCGAACGTCAAGAATCTACTACGTGTCGCCAGTTCGTAAGTCTCAACATGCAAAGTTGTTCAAGATTAAGGATATCGCTGCCATCAAACACGCTGATCTTTCGACCAAATGGGACTACACTTTTCTCAAGAAGATTGTGGTCAAAAGGCAAGATGAACGGATTATGCATTCTCTCAAGTCGACTTTGAGAATTTGTCTATCAACGACATTGAAGACATGTACCTTGCCAAAGTACAGTGGTCGCATGAGGCAATTTTCAACCAAGTACAACGTGAATTCATCAAGTCATTGCTCATCTTCATCGACGATAGTCATCAAAGAACGTAGAAGATCTCCAACTTGCAGCTGAATCATATCGCACTCGTGTTAACTTCACTCCACCTCGCCTGATCTTCCCGACATCAACCACTCACAATATACACTCATCAAGAAACCATTCGCGCCGCCACCGCAGTGAACTTCAACGAAATTGCTTAATGGCGGTAGTGATCTTCACAAGTTTGGGGATCACACTTTGAAGATGGTTAGGACGGATTGGCTTATAGGTCAAGGATATACGCCAAAAGATCGGGTCTCCTAAGCGATGGAATTCTCGTGATCGAAGGGATGTGAGGAGGATCATCAAAATGATTGATGAAAGGTTGTTTCAAGGGACTGCCTGTAACATTGGAAAGCTTTGTTGGTGGTCGACCCAGATTAACATCACCGCTATCAACGCCTGCTCGCACTCCCGGCAACATCACCGCACTTCGGTACCCTTGAACCGCTTTTTTCATTATAAATTTGGATGTGTGATTATATATGTCATGGCTTGTGCACACATTACAAAGGTACAACCCGTAATTGTCAAGAAAGGACCCCGTGGTACGCTTCAACCACAATCCTTATAAAAGGAGCGAAAGCTTTACTTTTGAGTAAAACCTATCAAACCTTTCATTTTTCAAGGTTTTGCTCAAAAGGACAAGTACTTCCCATATGATTTTCAAAACCTCAACCGCTTATATCACTTGTTGAGGGGAGTATTTGAATTAAAACTTTGTTCACAAATTGTTCATAGTGGTCATCTTCCCAAACACTCGAAATGGTCATATTTATTTCAACTTTTCAAAATAACATTTTATATGCCATTTTGAGGGGAGAAAATTATGTGATAAGAAATATGTTGTGTAAATGCAAATGAATCTTTGTGTAATAGACTTAACCAACGAATTGACGGTACTAAACTGTTAGTAACTCGAAAAGACTTGTCCCGACGGGTAATAATTTCAAGCTAGTTCGCTAGTAATGTAAACGTGTCTCGCAAAGGACTTGTCCGAGTAGAAAGTACCATTCGAGAAACTCTTGGTAGACATGAACTCGACGGTATGACAACCTTCGAGGTTTGTCTACACCTTCAAGGTAGTTATTAGAGCTAGTTGTCACCTAAAAGTCGACAATGTAACTCTTTAACTATGCAACGAACCGTGTCTCATGGGGAGTGTCTATCTTGAGTTGATCAATTCAAAAGTGCTTTTCCCACACAAAGGCGATTTCACAAAACTCTAAAGCACATGTGAGGGGAGTATTTCTAAAAGATAAAACTCTCACAAAGGTTCAAACATGTTTTCATTTACAAACCCTTTGAGAGATTTTCTTGAAAATTGGTTTTATGGCAACATAGGTTAGTCATGGAGTGATAAGGTGACTAAGGTTAGAATAACTGTCCTATGATCCGCCAGAGTCGGAGGGATCTACCCAAGGACATCACAAATAGTTAGTACTTAGAAGTCCTTAGGTACGATTATAAAAGGAGAAATGAGAATCGGAGAAAGAAGGAGTTGAAGAATTAAAAGAAATGCAAAGAAAAGGGTGAAAAGAAATAGCCTCCAAATTATTCAACTTAGGCGCATAATCGGTTCAATTCATATGCTACCGGTTGTCACTTAGTGACGCCGGTATTGAAGATTAAAAGTCGTCATGGACCCAAAGGACGCATGCACTAAACCTTCTTAGCCACTCAAGTTTCTCTCACGTAAGCTTGTTTCATTCTCACAGGAACCCTACGTAAACTATTGGCTTTCTTAGAGATCGCTGGTATTGAAGAAGGAGACCCTCTCCTAGTCTCCGCCAGAAAACCAAAACGCACTATTGAGTCTAGAGCCACGAGATTCATCAAAAGATCTCTTAGGTACACTTGACATTTCATCACTTGACGCTCAACAATAAGAATTTCAGTGGTACATTATCGAGTCCTTCATGATCTTAGCAACTGTCGAGAACATTTATGAGAGGTTCACATCCGTGATCCTCGCGATTGAATGGAAACTCCCGCCAGGTCAACATCAAACAACCGACAAAGCAGTCACTTCGTAACTCCCCGTGGATTACGCTTAGTGTGTCTCAAACGGTCTACAACGTGAGGTGATGCTTCGTGTACCTCAATGACTATCTCGAACCAGATGTACTTCGCACATCGCGTTATCTCACTTGTGGGACTCCAGCTCAGAACGGCCTTTGTAAGAATTAGAGTTGTGTTTTCACACTATGTCATTAACACTCAAGTTCAAACTTGTAAGTGCCGAACCGCTTATTACTAACCGCTTTAAATGTTTTCTTCTTATGGAAGCTCCGAGCGGGATGATCGTGCAGATTCTTCTCATGCTCACGCCAACATCATCACTAATGGAAGTTCTATCCAAAAGCAACACAACAATGTAATGATTCTTCACAAATCAAAGAATCTACAAAGTTAAAGACTTAAAGAACTTCATCAAGATCGAATTCCAACGCCAAAGAGCGTGTGAGCATGTTGAAGAATGACGGAGACATCAGAGCGGCGAAGGCACTGAGGCGCACTTGATGCGCATAACAACATACTATCACTTTCATCACAAAGAACAATGATCAAAGAACAAAGTTAAAGATGACGCCAAAGCATAACTGCTCAAAGAAAACTATCTCTACACCGGGAGATTGTTCGAATCAAGGCAATTCTTCTCACAAGAAAGAAGAATGTCGAAGACGCCAAAGCTACTATTACATCAACGCCTTCACTGCTTTTCATCACCAACACTGAGGGGAGATTGTTGGAATCACTCCTAAACCTTAATTCAAGTGTTAGTTACTCATATGTAATAGGTAGTTTATTATGGCCTTTATGTTTGTTTAAGGTCAAGCTTATGTAGAAGGCCCATGAGCTTAGGCCCATGTCCATAAAGGAAAGGATGGAACTAGGAGTGTTGCCCTAGCTTCCTCCTATAAATACTTTGTAAACCTTCACTTGAAGGTTGGTTGTTCAAGTTATTCTTTCACTCATACTCCCACGCAGAACCGCCTTTACTTAACGTGTGTGTGTGTTTGGTTTATTGTTCAATCGCTTTTATCTCTTTCTTGTAAGCTTGTGTTGTAAAACTAGTGACCTAAGCTAAGAATTTGTGCGAATTTGGTGAGAGGTAAGATGATGTTTGGTTGTTTATGATGAAAGCGATTGAAATGGTTCCATCATTGTTTCGGATAATCCGAATGCTTTTGTACATTTCAAAGATGAAAACCGGAAAAATTTGTTCATCTATTTTGAGGAGGCAATCAAAGTTGATTGCGGAAAAGACTTGAGGAATGTCGGTGTTTTCAAGAAAGGATTCCTCAATTACACGACCTTCATAGATGAGGCGTTTTTGAAGCATTTTTAAGGTTTTATGGTCACTAGGTGATAAGCCTACTTTGCGATAATATCTAGGAAATAGTGGACGATGGCATGATGGTCTTATTGGGTGGATTTAGGCATGTTTGATCCTAGAAAAACAATATTACAATAAGGTACATGTTTTAATAGATGACTTGATCAAATGGGTTTATGATCATATGAATATTTGTATTAACAATGCCTTTTCGAAAACTTTATTCATATGGAGCTTTCAATTTAGAAATCAAGTTTATAAGATACAATTACCAATTGATGGTATAATTTTCGAAAAACATGAAACCAATTTGTAACATAATGGATTTCACAAACACATCAAACCATAACTAATATGGGCGTACACTATAGGGTTTAGAGAGAAAGTTAAGAGGTTTGGGAACTTAGAGAGAAAAGAAAATCTTATTATAAGCCCAACCCTCACACTGGGAGGTAGAGGTATTTATAGTACCTCATATAAACGCCACCTAAGGGTTCTGGATCGGGCATACAGCTGGTAAAGACCCGTCCATTCTCTATTGTGTTACTTAACTAAATACTATCCAACATTAAATAACTACGACTACGAGCTTTCTAACGATTACATATACTTGAGGTGACCGACACTTTAACAACTGGATTTTCTAAATCCTAACAATCTCCCCCTAAGGGAGGTCACATCAAATTATATTAAGATTGTTCTTGGATTCTTGTTAAAGTTCTTTGATCTGTAGCCCGTAGTCTTTGATTCTTCATGTTTTGCATGTTTGGTTAATCTAAGTGGAGGTCTTTAACTGACCACGTGATACTGAGTTTTGAGCCAGCTTTGAGATCATCAACTACAATAAATCTCTGACTTTTCTTTTGTAGTGTTGATATTATGTGAAGTTGTGACATTGGACCGACATGCTCACATTCTGGATCATGATTTCTTCTCATCAGAGTAGCGAAGCTTTAGTTGATTCATGATATTTGCGGAGCGCGTAAGCATGGAGTGACAATATCGAGACGTTGATGCACTTATCATGATTTCTTTATAAATGAATGTGTTGTGTGAGCATGCGGCTATGGATTAACGCTCCATTCGATCACCGCAAACGCTGGGTGTACCTACATACAACAGCTAGCAATAAAGCGCCGAAGTGTCTTTGATCACTTTCGCTGAATTGAGGTACACGCCCATGGTTCCCCGTTAATCAATACAAGTATCGCATGTGATCGTATAATTCAAGAATCTCCTTGACAGGTTTCGCAATTGCTCTAGCTGTTCTCAAACCGAACGCCTCAAAGAAGACAACACGGAGTGAGTGAACCAAATAATTGAGATTCACCGATTGATGAAAAGAGATTTGAAAAATAATCGTGTCGCTCAATATAAAGTGTTTTTCAATACAACGAAAGTTTTAAGGAAAATCAGTTATCAATCATAAACACCTTTTACTTTGAAATATTAATACACAGTCGATGTGCTAGAGAAAAGAATTTTAAGCACAACGACCGGTTTTTCAAAGGTATCCGTCAAACCATTTCCTGGACCAAGGTTGATTCAATAATTAATCGCCCCATTGTTTCAATCCAGTTGTCACAAGTTTGATCTATTGGATAGATCTCACATGCCACCTACCAAGAGCTTGTTTGATGTTGGCTCTAGAAGGTTTTCCATCTTCATTGTGAATATTTTCATATCAATCGGATGTTCTGGCAATACCACAAGGATAATGCGTAGGATTCTTAATATATTCTTACTTTCCACATTGTGTGAAACAACAAGTCTTCATTAATTTTGTGTCCTAATGAGTTATTGAGGATGATCTCTTGGCTCTAGACTCAATCGTGCATATTTGGTTTCCTATGCCGGAGACTAGGGAGAGGGTCTCCTTCTTCAATATCAACAATCTCTAAGAGAAAGTCGATAGATTATGTAGGTTCCCGTGAGAATGAAACAAGTCCTTTTAAGAGGAACTTGAGTAGCTTGGGAAGTTTAGTGCAAGGTCCATCGGGTCCATGACGCCTTGTCTTCAATACTAGTGTTACCTTAGTAACCACCAAGAGCATATGTATTGAAACCGGTTTCTACCCTAAGGTTGAATTGTTGAGGGCTATTTATTTTCACCCTTTCACATTCATTTCTTTTCATTCTTCAACCCCTTCAAGCTTACCGAGACTTCATTACTAGAACCTTGTTGGGTTTATTCCGCCTAGCTCTATCTCGCTTGGCACCTTACCTTATTCTCACTTTTCTCCTTTTTCATCATACCTAAGGACTTCTACACTATCTAGTGGATTGTCCGGGGTAGATCCCTCCGCTTCGGCTGGATCGCTGGAACTAATACCTAACCTTACCATCCTTATAACACCATGCATAAAGTAAAATGGTCGGTCTTTGGTATTGTTCTTCCGCCATAGGAACCAATTGAAAACTATTTGAAAATCAATCCAGGTACTTGTGATATATTATCAAAGTATTTTGTACTTGAATTGTTTTGATATTTCGTAAAAGCTCCCCTCAACACGTGCATCGTATATTTGAAATCGTTTTGGCACAAGGAGGCAAGAGGAAGAATTCACTTTTGATTAACATTTTCTAAAATATCTACATCACCTTCCCAATCAACATTCGTGTTTCAAATCATCAAAAGATATTCTTTGGGAAAGGATGTGGTTTTCAAAGGTTGCTCCCCCTCAATATGTGCATCGAGATTCGAAAGTGTTTTGCACATATTAGGGAAAACCTGCACTTAGAGACAAATCAATCATGTTTCAATCCTTTTTGGTTTATATAGATGCTCCCCTTAACATGTGCATGGGAAAATTTGAAATCGTTTGGCACATGTGGGAGGAGAGCTTGCAAGTCACTTACAAACCATTTGTCTAATTATCGCTTTAAATCCAATTTAAATCACAAATTCTCCCCGATCACAATTTTCAAGTCATTTGAGATTTGAGATCTCTTTAGATTTAAATTGTTTTGAAAGCTTTTGAGAGAATTGTGACTTGCTTATGAAAACATTTAACCGATAAGGATCAAATCGAGACTTTAAACTCCAATGCTTAAACATGCTTGAGTATCTTTGAAAATATGACATTAGCCTTGGTCGTAACCAATTGTATGACAAATAACCTTTTGATTTAATTGAAATCATTCTCCCCTCAATCAATGACATATGTTGTTGATTGAGAGATAGAGATTTTGACAATGACAAGTCACGATGATTTTCAAAAAAATTGAGTCCGAGTTATTTTACAAAGCTATTTAGTTTTCATTAGTTAACAAATATTTTCGTAAGAATTTATAGAAGGAAAAATATTTATGAAGGAAACATGTGTCTTTTTGGCGACAAACATTTGTTTTAGAATCGAGCATGAGATTTGAAAATGAGATAAAGCATGGCTCGTTTTTTTTTTCATCATACCTAAGGACTTCTACCTTTGTTTTTCATTCTCGCAAAATGTTTTTTTTTTTTTTTTTTTTTTTGTACATTCGAACTTCATCTAAAGACCCGTGTCACTCTTAGAGTGACAACACAAAGACCGTAGATGAAATCGAATAACTGAAAAAAGATGGAAAAAAAATATTTTTAAGTTTTTGCAAAGATTTTCTGATTTTTTTTGGATTTTTTGAAATTTTATATTTTTCTATTTTCTTTTTGAGGGTTTTATAATTTTGAATTTTGCTTTTTGAATAAATATTTACAAGAGATGGATGAAGAATAGCTTTTACTCCTCGTCTTCCTCTTGAAGACGTTTGAGTGTTTTCGGTTGTAGACTCTTTAGACCAAGTCGTGGAAGAATAAACTCGAAACGTTCTCGAGGAGTGCTTTAGTGAAGATGTCTAGTCGATATTCGGTTCTCACAGTAGAGTTCTACCAGACCTTTTTCCACTTGTTCCCGAATGAAATGATGTCGAATGTCGATGTGCTTTGCTCTTGAGTGTTGAACGTTGTTGCATGAGAGAGCAATGACACTTTTGTTATCACAATACAGAGGAATTTTGTTGAAGTCAAAGCCATAGTCAAATAGTTGGGATCTCATCCATAAGATTTGAGCACAACAAGATGTCATGGCGATGTATTCAGCCTCTGCAGAGGATATCGACGTACTCATTTGTTTCTTAGAAGACCAGCTTACAAGTTTTAAGCACCACCTGATGTGCTTCGACGTGTATCTTGACACCCTGCATGGTCTGCATCTGCATATGTTGTTAGTGACATGTTGGTGTCCTTCGGATACCAAAGCCCCGTGTTAAGGGTACCTTAGAGATACCGAAAGACCCGTTTAACCGCATCAAGGTGCTTTTTGGTAGGCTTAGCTCGGTATCTAGCACACATGCATACAATGAATGTAATATCATGTCTCTTGGTTGTGAGGTATATCGTGATCCAATCATACTACGATATTTCGCTTGATCTACCATGATCCCCGAGGGGTCCTCATCCGATTTGGTACGCCCACCATGGGAGTGTCAACGGTGTCGAAGTGTCAAATCCAAATTTCTTTAAAATTTCATTAGCATATTTAGATTGATTGATAAAAATGCCTCCGAGACTTTGTGAAATTTGTAATCCCAAGAAAAATGACATTTGTCCCATCATAGACATTTGAAATTTGGCACCCATTTCATTTGAAAAACGGTCACATTCAGTAGGGTCGGTCGAGGCAAAAATAATATCATCTACATAGATTTGAACGTGAATTAAGTGTTTGTCTGACTTTCGGGTGAACAATGTGGGATCCACCGCTCCTTTCTTGAATCCGGTAGGTAAGAGGAACTTTGATGAGTATCATACCATGCCCTTGGAGCTTGTTTCGCACCATAGAGAGCCTTCTTTAAGGGATAGACATGAGTAGGACGCTCAGATCCACAAAACCTTCGTTGACTGACTTACACGATTTCTTTTAGATCTCCATTAAGAAAGGCGCTTTACATCCATTTGATAAACCACCATGTTCTTACTAGCGAGATTAGCTAAGAAGATTCTTATTGCCTCAATACGTGCAATCGAGCAAATGATTCCTCAAAGTCAATACCCTCCTCTTAACGATATCCTTTGCAACAAGTCTTGCCTTGTTCTTTAATACATCCCCATGCTCATCAAGTTTCACTTTGAAGATCCATTTGAGAGCAATGATCATTGCACACTCGTGAGTGGTACTAATTCCCAAACATCAAGTCGGTCAAACTCATGAATTTCTTCCTGCATTGCATTGAACCGGTGTCTTCGACATTCTTTGCTTTGACATCTTTGGTTCGAATTTTGATAGTATGGAATTGAAGAAGCACCATAAGGCATCCGCTGCAAGTCATTTACGGTGGATACCGGACAAGAGGGATTCCTATGATATTGTCCAACGGATGATCGTGTGTCCATTTTCCAAATGCTCGTGTGGTTGTGATTGAGGAACTAAGGTAGCAGAGTTGTTTTCTCCCGATGAAGATGGTTCGATGGTGGTTCAGAGCAAATATGTTTTCAAATGGAGCATCTTCGGGAGTAGCAAAGGGTTATCTCCATCATAGGTGCGAAACAATTCCATGATGTATACCGACGATTGAGGATTTTATGATGAGATCGAGTGATCGCTAGAGGACCTTCTTGACTCAATGACATAGAAACGAAGGATTATCTACGTTGATCGGATTAGGGGCAGCCTCGTTGAAGGATTAGACCGATCATTAGCAATAGGCTCATAGTGTTCATCAAACATTGGATCAAACAATTTCTTCAAATCATCTTCAAGGAGGTACATATGGAGTTCTTTGGTGAGGATTTTGTACAAGAGAAGAACTAATGGGACTACTTAATGAAGGTTGAGATGCGGCATGAACTTGCTTGTCCCGGAGCCGCTGCCCGCATACTCATCAAACGTGACGTGAATAGTTTCATGATATCTCGAGTTCTTTTGTTGTAGATTCGTAACCCTTCTTGTTTGATGCATAACCCACAAAACTCTAATGTCCGCTTTAGCTCTTAATTTTCCTAAATCTTGACCGTCATTCGTTGGATAGCACAAAGCACCAAATACACGAAGGTAGGAGAGATCGGGTTTTCGTTTATGGACAAGTTCGTATGGAGTTTTTCCATGAGTGGTGTGTATGAGGAACGATTTTGGGTGTAGCAAGCGGTGGCAATGGCTTCACCAAAGAAACATTGGAACCTTTGAGTAAATTAACATTGTTCTTGCAGCTTCAACAAGGGTCCGATTTCGTCTTTCAACTACACCGTTCTATTGAGGTGTACGTGGAACACTTCTTTGATGACTGATTCCAATGCGTTCATAAAATTGACTTAATTCTTTGTTAACGAACTCCGTGCCATTGTCTGTTCGAACAATTCTAATAGTCATATTAAGTCGAACCTGCAGCTGTTTGATAAGTTTGATGATGACATTAGGAGTTTCATCCTTTGTCCTCAAAAACTTAACCCAAGTAAATCGAGAGTATTCATCAACAACGACTAATACATATTTCTTCCCATTTATCATTTGCACTCTCATAGGTCCGCACAAATCCATATGAAGAGTATGAAGAACTTCCATAACTGAGTTTGCAGGTTTGGGTTTGTGGGCATATTTCCGCTTTTCCCAACCGGCATGTTGAACAAAGATGATCTTTTCATACTTTAACTGGGTAAGCCTCTTACAAGGTCCTTTCTCGAAAGATCATTAATGGTGCCAAGTTCAAGTGATTGAGACGACGATGCCATAACCATGACTTTGTTTTCAAGCCTTTGACAACAAGCGATTGGAGAAGACTTCATCATGTCTTCGATAGAGATGGTGTATAGGTTTGAACCACGTGTTCCTCTTAACAGCCCACACCATCAAGTTCTCTAACGAAACAAGTATGTTTTCTAAAAGCCACCTCTAGATCGGAATCACGAATTGATCAACAGAGAACATGTTACCACCAAGACCTTCAACATAATATACCTTGGAGATTACACTGTCACCAACAACATAATCTCCATAACCCATAATTGCACCAAATGGTCGCTCCCGAATCTAATAGCTCCGGCGAATTTACTCACGGTTCATGAGCATGAGCGATCTCCACTCATATGCTTGGAACCGCTTTATTCCGTGTACCACAATGACGATTTGAACGACTGCAGCTTGAACATGCATAAGAATGGATAATCGGATAATTGGGATCCCATGCAATAATGGGTTCCACTTGGTTAGACAAAGAGATTGGAACATCCACATCGAAGCGAGTCAATAAAATCATTAGTGGTAGATGACGGGCAAGTAGAAACAAGAGATCTATTCAAAGTATGTTCACTTCTTAAAGATATAGTTCTACCAAGGGCATCCATTTCTTAATAGGCATTGACTTAGATAATTTAGGCACAACTCATTAAGATTAAATTTGCGCGAGGGTATCCAACGATAGCCTATATTACTAAATTCTCTTCCTGTGGGTTTCAATGTTTTCTAACCTTCTTCCGCCTTTGCTTTCTAGCCTTCTTAGCTTGATTTTGGCATTAACAATTTTAACTGGTATTTAACAAGATTAATCAAATCATTCACACCACATACATGATTAGTAACGAAACCAAGCAATCATCATTACATGTTTTGCCAAAAGTAGCGTAATCAGATTAATTACAACATGCTTAGAGCTAACACTAGAATCAACATGATTCGCTTTATTCAACATAGTTTCATTCTTCCTAAGGTGATCTTCTACTCTCTTCCACCGAACATTCCTAGCTTACAAGGTCCTATCATTCTTTGTGTTGCCTTGAGGCTTTGACCGCTACGCTTTGGTGTCACTTTTACTCCTGTAGGAATGGGAACATTAGTTGGTTTTGCTACTTTTTGCATTTCGTGTTTAGAAGTTCGGGATCTAAACTACTTGAAGGTACATTAAAGTTCACTTTCTTAACACTGGGCATAGAGCAAGGCATCACAGCTTTATCTTTCTCACATAAGGATTTAGGGCATGTTGCTCTTAAACATTCTAACAGCTCCTGAGATCATTTGGCATATATGCAAGCATACCTAATTTCACTATCAAGTGGCTTATTTATGCGATCCTCTTCTACAATCTCACGGATACATTCTAGACTATCCTTAAGGTGACACAAATAGTTATGAAACACAACTTCGTTATTTCTAAGATGAGGAGGAATGTATTTAATAGTCACAGTATATTTAGAATCTTCAGATGTATTTGATGTAACATTCTCATTAAAGACAAGTGGCATTTTCCCTTTTACCTGACTCTTCAGATTCTCAATTTCCTTTTGTAACGAAGTTATTTTGTTAGGAATTAGAAAATTCCATAGTAAAGAGTCGGTCACCCCACGTGTTATCTAGCATAAGTTAGCTCGTAGACAAATCGTTAGTTACGTTATTTATTGTTTTATTAGTTAGTTATTAGTCTAGTTTAGCATAGTGCAACACCGCTGGAGGAAGGATGGGTCTTTACCAGCAGACACCGATCCACAATGATAGGAGGTCGGTATTGTTTAAGATAAATACCCCTTCCATCCATGGAAGGGTGGTGCTTCTCATTCAATCTAATATTCACTTTGTGTAAACCTCTAGCAAGAACACCCTCTCTCTCTACTAACTCTCTAACTATGGCAAACATGTATTTTGATAATCCAAGACCACCCGAATCATCAACACAATAATATATCGATCCTACAATTGATACCAGAGCCAAGGTTGTTGTGTTTTGATGATTTCTTGTGGTTTTGATTCATGTTTTTAAACTGTTTTTGTGTACTGTTTAAATGGTCCGAACATTTTTTTTATTTCAGATTGTAAATGTTTTTAAACATGTATTATGTATCCTTTTGGTCAAAGATGGTTTTCAGTCTTACAACTGGTTTGTGTCAATATTTTTAAGGTCAAATATTTAATTGAAAGTGGTTACCAAAAGCAGTGAATGGTATGCAATCAAACATGGTCAAACTGGTATGTTTTTAATGGTCAAACTGGGTCATTTCGCCATTTGCAATGCCTTTGTCACGTTTTCCGGTGTCTTTAATATGGTCGGAAAACTTGCGGAATATCATATTAGCGACTTGGCCTCATATTTGTCCTAATTCAACGGTTCTCAGAAGCGACTTGTTATTCGTTGACTTTCTTGAAAGTCAATAGCGAAGTTATGTATAAAGCTAAGTAGCGACTTGATACTGAAAATGACCTAGCGACTTGCTTTTGAGCATGGCGACTTGCTTTTGAGCATAGCGAGTTGTGTGACCTAAATGACCTAGCGACTTATATTGATAAGTTAGCGACTTGTGTCTAAATCTGAAATAGCATCTTGACTCATGATTTGTAGACCTAGCGACTTATCAATTTTGGGGTAGCGACTTAGCTAGCAACTTGACAGAAAGTGGCTAGCGACTTGACTCTTAAATTAAGTAGCGACTTGTTTATTTATTTTGAGTAGCGACTTGGGTTGAGTTGTTTAATTATTTTAAGTAGCGACTTGGTTTTTGACAAAGTTAAGACAGAAAGGAAGAAGGAGAATCGACCACAAGACCAAAACCATTGTTGGGAATTATGTGAAGTCCGGATTATGTTTGAAATTAATGTCAAGTGTTTCTACCAAGAAGAGTGGATTCTCATCAAGATATAATTCTACCCAAGTAATGAAGTCACAGAGATGTTTTCTCATGAGATAGTATTCGCGTATTGTATAGTATTTCTACCGATATAGTCAATCAAGATTAGTTTGTTAGGATATGCATGAGCTATTTTAGGTAGTGATATGCATTTATTTTATATTATTGTTTTATTTAGGGTTCCTTGTGTATAAAAGGAACTGATAGCTTTTGTATTAAGAAGACTTGAAAAAGAAAAACCTCTGGAGAAAAACATTCCAGAGAAACATCATAAAAGGATCCATAGAGGATCATTGTTTTAATAGTGAAAAACCTTGTTGGTAACTTTGATTGTGTTAATTATTATCCACCAGCATCTATTCAATCATTGTTATTATACCCTAGTTGAGTCCGGATCTTGGTTTCAACAACCATATTATCACGAAATATCATAAACCAAACGACTCAAACATCACGACATCATGTATTCAAGACCATCATGAGTCCAAGTGACGGAACCATAATATTACCTATCCCTCACAGCCTCGACAATCAACTCCAACAACAACCAACCAAATCTATCCTATCCTCCATCTTACAAAAGACTCAAACGAAATTAAGACCCAATTAAATCTCAGAAGTGTTTCATGTATATTCTATGTCAAATCAAGACCTTCAAGGGTCTCTAACACGAAACTCATTCATCACGGATTTTTTATTTTATGAACATAAAGAATCAGAGTTATAACAAGAGTGTTATCTCCTTTCCTTGGTTCGGTTTCAAGCAATCAAACGGGTAAACAATATTGAATGAAAAACCTACCGTCGAAAAGCCCTCTTGTGGCAATTACACAAGGTCGTGCCCTAAACCATCCCTGTGGCTGTGATATCACGCACCTCATGCCATCTCCGTGGCGAGGTCATCTTGTTCTCTAAAGATAAAAGTTGCTCGTAATAGGTTAAGAGTTAGGCCGATTGGTGATGAATGTTTATGAGTTTGATTGGTTTCTTTTTCTAATCCGGTTTTGATATGAAAGATTAATGTGGAGGCGATGTTATTGAGATTGGGTTAATCGAAATGTGTTTTGGGGTTAAGGATCCGTATTTGGGAGGCGGTAATTTTTTCCGAGAGAAATTAGGGTGAGAGGTGGTGCGTCTTAGTGTGAGAGACTTTTAGGGTTTGTGATCTAACAAGTGAGTGTGAGATGTATGATAAATACCGGATATTTGGGTTTGACTAAATATGGACGTGAGTATGTGTATGGGCTGGATCGGATGTCTAATGTAAATTCTTTGGGCCCGGATCATGTAATATCAAAATGGACTTGGTCTCGTGGACTAGGAAAAGGTTCATATGCGCCTGCTTATTTGGTTCGTGGGTGTCGTTTGATTTACATGTTACTTCTTGCTATGAAAGATATTTTCAAAACCCACAATATTATCATGCTATATGGAATAATGTTAGTGTGGTATCTTTTATTTGGAACGTGATTTTCTTCGCCGAGTAGCATATATCATAGATATGGAGTATTTAATTAGGCCGGAAGATACTTGGTATATCATGGGATCATTACACACTACCTTGGACCAACGATATCCGAACTTGATTTTTGTTACGAAATGTTATTTGATACTTGATATATTTAGAAATATGGATATATAAGAATTAATATTTCTCGTGTATGAGTAGTATGTGTGATGACCTGGATTTTGATATTGGACAGATGGACACCTCAAAACTGGATTGCTCTTATGAGAATGGGCTAATATGAGATGCGCTGATGATATTTGATCATGAGATTTGATGATGAGATTAGTTGTGGTATGAGGTTGGGTACTTTGGTTTATATATTCTCACCGAATATTATGTTACTGCTTGATTTGATGGTTGAACAAAGTTGACTTCGGGTTGTTGATATTTGGTATCTCTTATTTGGATTTGAAGTGAGGTTTTCCGGGCTTGCTTATTTCGTCTTCTTTCTTTCTACCCTTCCGTGAAGATGACTTGTTTGGGCTTTTATAGTGTGTGATAAAGACTTGACTATTTAGTTACGTTTGTGATTCTTTCTCTCTTGACCCACAACGTCGCTATCACTTTTGTGTCTCACTTAGTTGAGAATGTCAAGAGGTTTGTACATTGGGTACACCGTTTCTTCTTCACAAGGATTAGTACAAGTTTAAGTAACAAATATGTGGAATTTTACTTCATGATCAAGTTTGGTATATCGGGCTTACTACTCAAGGAGGTCACAACAATAGCCGACGGAATGTGTGATTGATGTATTTACCAAAGTGATGATTGGATGGTTGATGTTATTTGGATAATGATCCGTTAATGAACCACTGCATGTTCCCCTAAAACATATATTCACTGAAACCAAAGTTGTCATAACACATTCAAGCTGAAATTGTTTACGGTTTCGTCTTGATTTTGTAAAATCCCGCGAAAGAACCTATTTCTCGGTTTAAATCATAGGCTTGTAAAATCCCGTGACAATGGAAACATCCTGGTAAAAGTAAAGTGCACTTTCGGATCTATCTTACGGTTTATTCTTGGTTTTGTAAAATCTCGCGAAAGAAACTATTTCCCGGTTTAAACCATAGAGTTGTAAAATCCCGTAATGAAGGAACCATCTTGGAGAAAGGAAAGTGTATCTCGAGATCTCTTATTTGATGCTGGTGCTACGGTTTCTGTTTCAAAGAAGGGATAAAGGGTGTACTTCATGAATTGGATGTGTGTTTGGATATTCGCTATGGCGGTTTGGTTACTTCAAAGTTTTACTGGGTTATGCTCTTAACCATGGTCGGATGAAACCATTATCAAAGTTATTTTAAATGTCAAAAAGGCTAGATTTGAGCAGCTCAGAAGATGTGACAACGGCGTTAATTCAAGATATTTATTTGAGGTTGAAGTGAAATATCACGGTGAGTGTACTTAGTATCTCAAGGTATCGGGATGGTTGGATGAAGATTCTTCATGATCCTTGTTCGATGCTTATTATCAAAAATGAAGACTTGGAAATCTAGTTATTGTTGGGTGTCTTTTACCTTTTCTTTTACCACTGGGGAATTGGGCTCATACCACCACAAAATAACTATCACTTTAAGGAGTTACGCTTGTAGTGCTCAAGGTCACATTCAATTGTGGATTTTCAAGAGGTGATGTACGCCTTATACTTGATGGTTGGTTGGTTGAAGAGTATAGAGTACATAGAGAGTACTTAGAGATGCTAATGGAAATCGGCACCGCTTCTTTATTACATTTGTGAAAGTTTAAGTCACGAGTTCGGGTAGTTTACTTGAGGTCAAATTCATCATATTGGGTTTTCCATCACCGTCATGACAAAGAGCCTCTCAATGATAATGGGATGATTACATGTTTTGCCAAGAGATGATGAAAAGAGAGAGATTATGACGTCTCTGCTCACATCAAGACAGCCTCAGACTCCAAAGAAAAGAAAAGTGTACGCTTCAGTGCGCTTTATCTTCTGAAGAAGTGAAATCTTCTTATTAATGACCATTCTCATCAACATGCTTCATACTTTTTCCATGCGCTTTCAAATATCAAGTGAACCGGGCTACTGATGATTGTTTTCTGATTCCACTTTCTCAACTATAATGACGACGGCGACATCCTTTGATAATTTTGTGGGGGAGAAGTGTGAATAGACTACATTTGGATGATTTCACTTATTTAGTCAAGAATGGCATCTTCGTATGCAATTCTTGAGGGGGAGAAGAAGTGTGAATTTTTTTCATTGTTGATTGATATTTGAGAATATAAATGGTCATACGGCTCTAAACTCATGTAAGAACCGAGCTTCTTCTTCGGGTCATCTTCACATGGAGTTTTTTTCTTCTAAGAGCCGTTGGTTGACATCTTCACTCGGATTGATGAGTTTATCGACAAAGTGCTCCCGGTTAATGCTTCATGTATACATCAACATGATGATTCCGAACAATCTCTGTTCTTGTTTGATGTGATTGGTAGTTTGGTGTTACCATCTTGTGTGTTCGCTATGGCCGATTGTCGATTTCCTTGATGAACATCTTTCCGTTCTTGTTTGATTGGGAGGATTCTAGTTAAGGGATTTGCAAGATGTAAGTTAATTGGGATGCTTTTGGTGGGATGCTTTTGGTGTGAGTTGAAGATGTTAACTATCTATTCCCCAACCGCACAATCTTGAAGAAGGTCGAGTCTGATCTGTTCTACATTTCTTGCTATATGTTAGAAGACCAAAGACGAGTTGCAGATTTAATGATCTAAAGACTTCTTCTTAATCTGGGCATTTATCAAAAAGATTGTCGGTCTAGGGAGAGCACTAATTGGGGAATGTGATATGTCAAATTTAATCCCAATTAGACTTGCTCACATTATTCAAAGATGTTGATTCTCACAAAGACTTCAAACGATCTTCTCAACAAATTTCAAGTATTTGGGCATTAAAGAGTTGTTGATTCAAGTATCAAAACCGTAAAGGGGAAGGAGACAAGCATCTAAACGCGAGTAAACTTGATGTACTTAATACTTCTAAGAAATTGAAGATATCTCGGAAGACAAATGTTATTATCACAGAGAAACTCAAGGTTTGACTCATGGCGAGTAAACTTGATGAACTTAATTCTTCTAAGTGATTGAAGATATCCCGGAAAACAAATGTCATGACCGCAGAGAAACTCAAGGTTTTACTCATCAAGGCGTTTAGTATTCTTATTCCAACTATGTAGGGAAGCGATGGAAGAGATAGTTTTAAAGATAAAAGAGGTACACAAGTGCGTGATGATCTCGATGTTATCACAATCATCGAGAGAGAGAATTGTGTACATTGGAGGCGCCACCGTTTCACTTGAGGGCTTAATCGGTGATTCGTAGATATAATCACTTATTCCCGAGTTGACATCCGCAGAGATTGTCATCCGCAGAGATAATCGTGACTTGGCTTGCTTCTTCAATGTTATCGCTTATTCCTTCCTTGGGTATTGGTATACTGGATACTTGAGCTTCATACACGATCATCGTGGAAGAAAATGTGAACATGGGGAGGTGTTTCATTCCCCATGATGTGTATTCGGGAGAGCTCTTGGGTATTGGTGTACTTGTTTCTTGAGCTTCATACACGATCATCCGGAAGAAAATGTGAACATGGGAAGGTGTTCTTCATTCCCCATGATGTGTATTCGGAGAGCTCTTGGGTATTGGTGTACTTGGTTCTTGAGCTTCATACACGATCATCCGGAAGAAAAATGTGAACATGGGAAGGTGTTCTTCATTCCCTCATGAAGTGTATTCGAGAGTTCTTGAGCATTATACTAAGAGATCGATCGCATCAATTCAACTACGTGGGGAAGTGGTCTCTTGACACCTTTTGGAATGGATTGCTTGCACTTCGATGGTAATGAAATTTGAGAAGATTGTTTTATGTGTGGGATGATACGGTGTCGCTTTCTTGTTGATGATATAACCTCGAACTAATAATCACGGTGATTATTCTTGAAAGGAGCACCGGATTTATGATAATGATGTGCTTCTCTCGCACCGACTAAGGCAAGCTTGAAATAGAGCTTCAATCCTTTCGACTAAAGGATTTTCGGTTTGGGGAAGTCGCCAAAGTCTCTTTCGGATGGTTCAATTTCTTTCTTCGATTCAAGAGCCCTAGAAGCTTTGGTGGTGAATGTTTAAGAGTTGATTACTTCTATCTTCTACGACGTCGCTTTCGATATCCTTATCTCGGTACTCGTATCATCATCTTCTTTTACTATATCATCTTCTCTATCCTTGTATATATTTATCGTGAAAACAAAATACAAAAATATAAAACCAACAAAAGAAAATAGAAAATATAAAACCATCAAAACAACATAGAAAAATATAAAACCTTCAAAATCCATAAAAATCGAAAACTTCAAAATACCAAAATATTGTTTTATCAAGACATGTCTTCGGTATCGATAACATCTACGGTCTTAGAAATGTCATTCAATAATGGCACGGGACTTTAGATGAAGTTCGAGCGAGGTGTAAATATTTCTTTTTAAACATGTCTCAACAATATGGCTTACATTTATTTCAGATCGTAACCCGGCTTAAACTATGGCTTACGCTTATTTCGATCGTGACCCGTGATTAAACTATGGCTTGCTATTATTTCAGATAGCAACCCGCTCTTTAAAGGAAGGAAAGTGCTACGCTAAACCATTTTTCTTATATTTCGTGCACTTATCCTAAAAACAAAATGAGGAAAGTATGTCGAAGGACTGCTGTTCCTACTCAAATATTTTTCCTTCAAAAATTCTTCAGAAAAATATTTGTTTTAACAAAATGGTGGTTAATGAGTTGCATTCAAATCAATCAGTTTCAGAGTTTTTATAAAAATTGAAACTCAATCAATGACTTCAGCGCTTTTAAACTTTTCAAAACTTGAGTCATTGATTGAGGGGGATAATGTTTTCAAATCTATATCATCTAACGAGCATTCTTAATTATCCTATATGCTTAATTAAAAAATAATGTTAACCTACGTTGAAGGACTAGGTGCCTAGGATATGATTGTTAGGTTTAGATGATTAGAGTTTGATGAACACATTATTCCCATACATTTATATGATCTGATTGATATGTTGAATTGACTTTTATTAGTCGATTGCTGTTTGGGTGATGTCGACCACCATATATCTGTTTGTGTGTTCACTAACGTATGCAGGTATATTGGTTTAAAAGAATGTTCCCGATCCGGATCCCACAATTGAATATGATTGGATGCCGAAAGGAAAGGGTAACTATTTCTTGGGTTGACAAATGAAGAAACGGATCTTAATTGGACTTCAATGGAGAGTTGGCATAAATGCAACGTAAGAGGTCTCACCGCATCGCCAGATGGTTTTCTCTAAGTGATTGAAGAAACAGAGCTTACTTTGACCTCAGTTGGCATTCAAAATACAACGTAAGAAGAAGTCTCACTGCATCAGCAGATGGTTTTCTTCCAAACCCTACAGCAACAATAACGGAAGCTTCTCAACCACCTAACGTATCTTTTTGCAGGATAAAAATTTGAATAAATTGTTTTGAAAATGGAAAATATTGTTTTGAAAATATATTGGACTAAATTTTGAAAATCACCGGACTTCATTTTATCAAAATATAAGTCACTCAATTATCGACGTCGGTCATCGATTGAGAGGGAGAGTGATTTAATTTAAAATATTTTCAAACAATATATCTTCAAAAGAGTCCGTTTGTACGAAATTATGTGGTGATCTAAAGATTTAATGTTATGTCATGATATGATTTTTCTTTTGAATCAAGGTCTTTCAAAATGAAATTTTTTCTGTTCTTGTTTGATTGTGAAATTGTTTTGTTTTACTCAAAAGATCTCTTAAAAACAATCATACCTGACACTAACAATCTTTAATGTCTAAATTTGTTCCTTATTAATCATTTTCAAAATTGAATCTTGCCACGCCTTTCCCAAATTTTTCTAAATGATTTAATCGATTGGGATCACAAATCTCAAATGGTTTGATATTTCGATCGGGTAGAGATAGTGATTTAAATCTCAAACTGCTTTTAAATGGAATTGGTTTTAGTCCTTTAAAGGCACTCCCGCCTCCATGTGCCAAACGACTTCAATATACATAATGCACATGTTGAGGAGGAGGATTTATCCAAAACCGATGAGTATTTAAACAAGGCCACATTTTCTCCCATGTTTTCTAAACCTAATTAATCACTTGGGATCCAAAATCCCAAAGGGTTTGATATTTTGATCGGGGAGAATTTGTGATTTAATAATGAAATTTGATAAAAGGTGATCGCTTTGATTTAATTGTGCACTGCTGTCAGTCATGCTTCTCTCATATGTGCTAAACTCTTTCGAATCTCAAGCATATATTGAGGGAGCATTTTAAAAGAAAATAAAATATCGAGGTACAAAAGCTTTTACGTTTTAACATAATGTGCCTTGATTGAGTTTTCAAATGGTTTCTTAAATGGCTTTTGTAATCGTGGATGTGCTTCAAAAGAACTCTTGCCTCTATGTGATAAAAAATGATTTCAAATATCCTATGCACATATTGAGGGGGAGAATTTACCAAAGAAAATCAAATGGCTTTTTCCATGGAAATTGTGATCAAGAAATTATTTCAAAGAAATTATTTCAAAGAACTCTTGCCTCCATGTGCTAAACAATTTCAAAATCATATGAACATGTTGAGGGGGGCATTTTCTAAATGATCAAAACTATTAAGGTACAAAATGCTTTGATCTCGTATCACAAGTACCTTGATTGTTTTTCCAAATGATTTTTCAATTGGTTTCAAGGAAGAATGAACTGTACCAAAAGACCCACCATTTTACTTTATGCATGGAGTTATAAGGATGGTGAGGTTAGGTATTTGTTCCCACGATCCGCCTGTAACCGGAGGATCTTCCTGTGACAATCCACTAGATAGTGTAGAGTCCTTAGGAATATTGAAAAAAGGAGAAAATGAGAATATGGGAAGAGTGCGGATCGAGACAAAGCTAGTAATGGAACAAACCCAACAAGGTTCTAGTTATGAAGTCTCGGTAAGCACCGAAGGGGTTGAAGAATGAAAAGAAATGAATGTGAAAAGGGTGAAAAGAAATAGCCTCCATCAATTCAACCTTAGGCGTAAACCGGTTCAATACATATGCTACCGCTTGTTACTAAGGTAACACCGGTATTGAAGACAAGACGTCATGGACCCAAAGGACGACTTGCACTAAACTTCCCAAGCCACTCAAGTTCCTCTTAAAAGGGCTTGTTTCATTCTCACGGGAACCGACATAATCTATCGACTATCTTCTAGAGATTGTTGATATTGAAGAAGGAGACCCTCTCCTAGTCTCCGACACAGAACCAAATGTGCACTATTGAGTCTAGAGCCAAGAGATCATCCACAATATCTCGTTAGGACACTAAATTCTTGAAGACTTGCTTTTTCACACAATGTGGAAAGTAAGAATATATTAAGAGTCCCACGCATTATCCTTGTGGTATTGCCGTAACATCCGAGTGATATGTAAAAATATTCACAATGAAGATGGAAATCCTTCTAGAGCCAACATCTAACAAGCTCTTGGTGGGTGACATGTGAAATCTTGCAAAAGATCATGCTTGTGACAATCGGATAGAAACGATGGGGAGATTCAATCTTGAATCAACCTTGGTCCAGAATGGAATTGATTTAATACTTTTGGAAAAACCGTTCGATGTGCAAACCTTCTTTTCTAGCATGTCGAATGTGTACTTATGTTTTCAAATTCAAAAGTATCTCGATTGAAAATACTTTTGAAAACCATTCGATGTGCAAATCTCTTCTTTTCACTAAGACGTCGAACGTGCACTCATTCTCTAATACAAAAGTATTTTGTTTGAAAATTGATCTTTCTCATAAAACCTTCGTCGATTGCAAAACTCTTTCTTCAAGCAATACGCGATTGTTTTTCAAATCATTTTCATCAATCGGTGAATCTCAATTCACGTTCACTCACCCGTGTTGTCTTCTTTGAGACGTTCGGTTTGAGAACACTAGAACAGTTGCGAAACCTTGTCAAGGAGATTCTTAGAATCCTACCGATCACAGCGATGCTTATCGATCAACGGGAACCGTGGGCCGTGTACCTCAATTCAATGAAAGTGATCAAAGATACTTCCGTGCGCTTTTATTGCTAACCTGTCAGATGCGGTACACCCCGACGATTGCGGTGATCGTAATTGAGGAGTCAATCCAAAGCCGCATGTTCACAAAGAACCACACTTAATTGAAGAATTCATGACTGGTGCATATCTACATAACCCGGTTCGATATTTTTATACTATGCTTCGCTAAGCTGCGCAAATATCATGAACCGCAAGAAGGCTTCCGCTACTGATGGAAAGATGTCATGATTCAAAAGTGTGAGCATGTCGGTCCAAAAGTCACAACTTCACATGATGGCAACACAATAAAGGGTGATCCGATTTCTTGTGGCGATGATCTCAATGAAAGCTCGAAGATCATCAAAGATGTGGATCAATTTAAAGGCCTCCACTAAAAGTACAAAATATGCGGACTATGAAGTGTCACTGCTTAAGCACAAAGATTGTGGAATTGAAGAATTGAAGTCTACGAGCTCAAGAACAAAGTCAAGAATAGAATGCTAGGATTCGAAATGTGAAACATGGGGTGACCTCCCTTAGGGGGAGATTGTTAGGAATTAGAAAATTCCATAGTAAAGAGTCGGTCACCCCAAGTGTTATCTAGCATAAGTTAGCTCGTAGACAAATCGTTAGTTACGTTATTTATTGTTTTATTAGTTAGTTATTAGTCTAGTTTAGCATAGTGAAACACCGTGGAGGAAGGATGGGTCTTTACCCACTGTATACCTGATCCACAGGCCGATAGGAGGTCGTGTATTGTTTAAGTATAAATATCCCTTCCATCCATGGAAGGGGTGGTGCTTTCTCATTCAATCTAATATTCACTTTGTGTAAACCTCTAGCAAGAACACCCTCTCTCTCTACTAACTCTCTAACTATGGCAAACATGTATTTTGATCATCCAAGACCACCCGAATCATCAACACAATAATATATCGATCCTACATATTTTTTCATTGTTTTTGTCACGGGTGACTTTCATTGAATCGTATAACTCTTTGAAGTGTCGTTTGACCTTTTCATTTTCTTCTAGAAAACTCTCATTTTCTTTTTGTAATACGCTAATGATGTTTTGAAGATGAAAGTTTTGAGAAAATTGAGAATCTAAAGGAGGAGGCATTTGAGAGCTACCACATTGTTCTTTTCACCCTTTAATTGTGTAGATTTGGGTTTTAAACCGATCGTGTTACAAAGGAGCTCGAATTTGTTCATCACGTTTGTTTATTTCAAAATGCATCAAACTCGGAACATCCGAGGATATCTTGATGTTTGAGGTTTTAACATTTTCTTTGAGATGTTGATATTTTAGTTGCAAGTCAAAATGTTCAACTTCTAGCTTAGAAAAGTGTTTTACCAAATTATCATGATCATCCTGGTCAATTTTCTCATTAAGTTTTGAGTTTTTGTTTTCAAGCTCAATGACACGATCATGGGAAACTTTCAAAGCAACAGATAATTCATGAAATTGAGAGGCAGTAATAGAATGCTTAGTAACAGTATAAAACACATCTTGAGCCACACAACTCAATACTAAGTTCTCATTTAAGATATGCAGGTTCTTCCTTTCAATTTCATTCTATTTGAGTTCCCGTTCATAATCATTAACCTCAACTATCATTGCATCAAATTCCTTTTCATTTCTTTAATATCCGAGTCTATCCCTTTTGAAGACTCTTAAAGTGACTTTTAATTGCTTAAAGAAAGGTATGACTTCGCTTAAATAGCATTCTTTAGTTTGCTCAAACCCTTTCCCTTCGCTTATCCCCTGAGGTGTGATTCTCTTACATGTCTTCTCAAAATCAACGAATAGTTGATAAACAACATACAGCCGATTAAGGTCTTGCTCTTAGTGGGAATATGTTAGCCTCGCTTTTATAAAGATAACGTCACTTACGTGAATTGGACTAGATGCGTAGTATACTTTGCCCTTAGGGACTAGTATCGTTTATGTGGCAAAGTTAGGGTCTATATATACCCCTCATGACTCTCCATGAGGGGTGAGGTGAATCATTTGGTGTATTGTATTGTGTGTGTTTCTTAATAAACCTTGTGTTTTCTCCTCCCTCTCTCTAACTTTCTCTCACTAAAAAGGATGAAGATCTTCATCTTCTTCCACCAACCACGACCTCCAAACCACATAAATCTTATGCTTTTCGGTCCTGACAATTGGTATCAGAGCCATAACAATACCTACCCGAGACCATATCCTAATGATCTTGAAGCCTTCAAAATACCTTCTCGATTCGTCTTGATTCGTATTGGTGAAACAGATTCATTATAGGATGGGTGGGAATTAGGTTTGTTCTTCGATTTGATGTTTATTAAAGGAGATTCGATTTACTTTGATGCTAGAGATTGGTGGAGAGTATTTTTTTCTTTTCTCACCAAGCGCTGGGAGAAAAAGAAAAAAGGGAGGCGTACATGTGTTTTAGGTTTAGGTTAAGTGATATGAAAATTTGTGAAACGTTTTTATCACAACCGATTGAGATAGTGTGGACTGAAATGGGCTTTGTGTTTTTACGTGGACCTTGGGCTGATCGTGTGAATTCTCTAACATGGACTGTTATGAATGATCTCTTATATACGTGGTGGGTTGAAGTAAAAGGGTGATTTGGGATTTTTATGTAATATCAGTACAATGTTTTTTTTAAAAAAACGTTGTGTGATATATTATTTGGTTAAAGTTGGTATTATTGGTATCGTATATTTTTACGGAGGGATACAATATTCACGGCTTGTACGAAGATCTGAAAAATGACTACGGGGTTTTTGTACGGTAATATTGATGAGAAATTGACGTGACATTTCACGGGTGGACTTCTTTATCTTTGAGACGATGGTTGGTTGGATGCATGTCTCAAGATAACTTGTTGGAGCACATTATGAAATTTGAAAATCTGGGTTATAACGGTAAGGAGTTACGTTGTAGTGCTCACAAAGTGTGTAACCATCACTTTAAGGAGTTACGTTGTTGTTCTCGTGTCACACGGTTATGGATTGTTCAAAATTTAGAACAAGCAACAAGTCACAAGTTGGGATGTTTACTTCTTTTCAAGTTAGTCGATCGGGTTATCTCCATGTGGTCATTACATTTAGCTGTGAATTCAATGGAGGTTCATTTAAAGGTTGGTTTGAGAGAAGTTTATCGAGAGTATTTTTACATATTCTCACGGGAATTATGATCAAGCTATGATGTTTGAATATTGCATCAAAGAACGAATACGGCTTGTACGCAACATTATGATGATTCCGATAGCTCGCAACCATCGTGAGGAGAATTTGGTATTTCATCTTCCGTGATTGGATTACGAAGGATTTTTGCTTATGACCTAAAAAGGAGAAGTAGTGGTGTACATCGGGTTTTTACCAACTTGGATGCAATACTAAGTGAGTTATGTTATGATGTTCCCGAACGACAACCATTGTACGATCAAGAGTTTACTTTCTCCGCGTGTTGGAAGAGTGTTGTCGGTTCGTGAGGGAGCGTAAAAAGAAAAAAGGCTCACTAGTTAGGAGGATTAATAACCTAACTAGACCGTTACAATTGAAGTTCGAGCTACAAGAAGATCTAATGCCGAGATCGCCGGAAGGAAAACTTCAAGTTTGCCTCAAGATTCTAGACTACGAGACTCAAGGCTCAACAAAGTCAACATTGTTCATTACTATTGTAGAATAGTTCTAGGAACTAAATGCATTGGTGTATTCGAAGGATACACGATGTGGAGGCACTTTTGTGGAAAACTAGAAGGGGGGTTGAATAGTTTTGCCAATTAAAACTTCCTTTTAACTATTCGATCGACTTATGTCAATCTATTTGGATGTGTGTTGGATGTTGATAAACAAGCATATAAAGGCAAGTAATGAAAAGATAAGAGTAAGAAGCACAAAACCACAACGCGAGTATTTATAGTGGTTCGGCTACAAGGACACCTTCCTTGCCCTACTCCACTCCCCGAGTCACCTACTCGAGAGTTCGTAAACACTACACCAATCTCCTTATGGCGGAGAAGCCTTCACAACGTCGCCTACCCTTTTTCCGGTGCTAGGCTAACCACCGGGTTCCTTCACTCCAAGGTGAACCACACCTACACAACGTCGCCTACCCTTTATAAGGTACTAGGCTAAGTACCTAGTTCTTTCACTCCAAGGTGAACTACACCTTCACAACGTCGCCTACCCTTTATTAGGTACTAGGCTAAGCACCTAGTTCCATTGCAATGGAGGAACTACTACCACACTACACCAACGACTAATCCCAAAGGAGATCTACTCCTTTACAACATCATCAAGGATATCAATATCCTTGGATCTAATACTAGTATATCTTGTACATCAAAACACACCATATCGAATGTACATCTAAGGCACCTTTCACTAATGCCTTTGACTAGATCTACAAGACACCTTTCACTAATGTCTTGTGTCTTAACTTCTAAGCACCTTTCACTAATGCTTCAAGTCTTGACTTCAAGCACCTACCACAAGTGCTTATGCTATAGACGATAGATACCCTTCACTAATATCTTCGTCTTGACACTTGAGACATCTTTCACTAATGTCTTCAACACTACACTTCTTTGATGATGAGGAAGCATGGCAACTCATGGACTTGAGCTTGCTCGACTTCAAAGGTGGTGATCTTGCCTTTAAGAGGAACCTAAAAGATCACACAAAAACAAAACTACAAACATAGATCTCTTGGATTGAGGTTAGTGAGTTTTCAACTCAGGGAGAAAGTTTGTTAGAAAGGGGTGAGAAACAATGAAGAAATGGCTCACTATTTATACAAGAAAAACTCTATTGTTCCCCGGATCCCACGGATCCCTTCCACAAGGGATCCGTCTAGCGTTAAGCTAGGGATCCATGGGACGCTCCCTTTTACCCATGGGTATTTTGGTTATGGGTCATGGGTTGAACCATGGATCTTTAGCTAGCTACAATGTATCTTTGAGTGCAATGCACTTGGTCACTTGGGTATAGGTTGATCCATGGGTTATGGATATTATCCATGTATGATATAAGCATGATGTCATGCAATGGGTTATGGGTCAAGCTCCATGGGTCATGGGCTTTGGGTTGTACCCAACTACATTCAATGTATTTGCCCAATGGGTTGTGATACTTAAGTTTCTACCCATTTATATTACCCAATATACTACATACTAGTTATGTGTATATTTTACCCAAATATGTAAACACTAGTTGTTGTACATATGTATTACTAAATCATAAAATCACTTATACTTGTTTTAGTGTTTTATGTGAAAATGTGAATATGTTAGAAACTATTAGTTCAAACCATTTACGTATTTTATTTGTTTCGTTAACATGATTTTACGTTTGTTATCGACAAAACATTAGAAGATCGTAAAATATAAATAAACATTTTTACGGCTTATTTGTATTAACACTTTCGTAAGGGGAGTGTTTGTTTCAACAAGTACATTTGCTTTTTGCTTATCCATGTCTTTTTTCCAAAAAACTTGTTCGGGGTTAATTGAGTTTGAGGCTTAAACATGTTCGTGGAGATCCAATTTTCTTTTGTGTAATCATGGGGTTTGATTGTTATGTTTTGCTTTTACACTCGGGATCTTTTAGCTTCTTATCCATTTTCTCCTAGAGGCATCTTCTAATTTTATATCCTCTTCCGTGCTTCCAATACATGATGGTGTTTGCCTAGGCTTGAGGATCTCATTACCATCGTAAACAATCGTATGGAAAGCTTTAGCCTTTTACAATACTCAAGATTTGGTTCCTCTACTAGGGGTATACTATGCTTATCGCTTAAGACTACGTGCTTAGTGATCATGTGAGCGATCTCAATGGTATTCCTTATACGCATAACTTATTTTCAAGCTTGTTTTTGAAAGTTTTAGATTGGAAAAGTCATTCAAAAGTTTTGATTCCTTAGCATTAAATTCTTGTTTAAGCACTTTAACATTATCTTGGAGTTCTTGCTTTTGCTTAACAGCTTTAGAAAGCTTTTCTTGTAAGGAGTTTAACTCTTGTTTTAACACTTCTTCTAAAATTACTTTTTCTAATAATTGTGCGCATTTGGTTATCCATTTCACGCTCACGGTAGTTAACTCAAACTTAGCACGTTGTTCATAAATGGAAATTTGTTCTTTATACGCATTCGATTCGTAGATAACGAGAATCATCGAGGCACATGCGGTGTATTCATCAAAGACATAGTCATCATTGATGCAGAAGATGCATCACTTGGTACGATCTCACTTTCACTTTGTATCACATATTGATCATATGGATTAATATTACTATTACCCACATTATCAATATCTGATTCATTAGTTTCATGAGATTGTACTTCGTTATGTATCTTTTGCTCATCAACTTCATCGTAAAGTTTTAATACCTCTGAAATGAGTGAATCTTTGGATGGACCAGCCTGTTGTAGTGATGAGACCTTTGGAGAGACCATTGGTGAAATGCTAGCCATGAAGATTGTGCAGGCGAGGGTTCATCATCGACATCGAGTCAAATGCATCACGATCAAGAACTTGAAAGGCATTTTGATGATTGTGACCTATTTCTGAATTGGTCGCTCATCCACATCAAGATCCTATGTTTAGGCATTTCCTCAAGAAGAAACAACAACTCTTCTTCATTCAAAACCGCTCCATTGTCCCGAGCTTGCACCAGACATCTTGTCCACGAAATACTCGGCATTTTGAGGCGTTTTGGAGATGTGCGCTTTCTTGCAATATGTCCTTCACCACCACGCTTATAGCACTTGATTGTCTTTCCTTGTCCTTGATTTGTATTCCTTCCACGATGTTAATTAGCCACATACCCTCCACCTACTCCACCTTTTCCAAGTTCATATTGTCTTCCTTACACTGGTTGCACCATGATCTTTCCATCTCTGACAATAGCATGATTGTGAAGATTGGATGCAGTTCTGATATCATTGTTAGTGTGTGGAGTGAGTTTCAGATTTTGCTTAACCATAAGAGCCAGTTGATTGATGAAATATTCCATGGTTGCTTCAGCATCAGGTTGCTTAAACCTTGGATCAGGAATGAGTTTGTGGTTACCATTTCCAGTAGGTATGACTTGAGAAGCTTTGGTAGTAATCCCTACATTGGTGTAGAATGCAGTTGAGTCATTTGAAGAGCTTGCATCTCCATGATTATATTTGAACTTTTCAAGAATCACTCGTTCAAACATAGCATGCTTCTCATTCTAAAGTAGGAAGGCATACAATTGCTCATAGTTGGTGTGCCTTAATCCTTTGGTTAGCTTGACCGAGGTGACAAATTTGTGCCATCCGGGATTCATGTTGTTCACAAACTTTGAATTGAAATGAATATTTGGCATAGTCATTTTGATATTCCTCATATCATTCACAAGTTTGTGGAACCTCACATAGTATTCAATGACACTTTCTCCGTGGTTCATTTTGAAGTTCTCAAAATCATCATACAATTGAGATTCCCTGTCTTCTTTGGTCAATTCGAACCGAGAGAAGCATCTTAACATTGTCCCAAACCGCCTTGGCTTCAAGTTGTGATTGATTAACTTGTAAATGTCTTTTGGAAGACCACAAGTATAATATTTGAAGCCCTTATATCAGCATCGTATCTCTTTTTCTCCTTATCATTGAGCTCATCATACGTCTTTGGTCTGTCCAAACCTAAGATCAATGTACCATCTGCAGCAGTTTCAAGTGTGTCTCTTGTAGTCTCAATCTGATAAGGTCCTTCATCAAATGATTTGAGGATGTTAACCCCATTTTCCTTACCCAAACAGTACAGCCTAATTCGTTGAGTCCATGAGTCATAATCGGTTATGTCTAGCATGGGTGGACGAGTATCTGATCCACCGCTGAACGTCCCTCACCACAGAGAGAGATGATTATAGGCACGTTGGTAGACATGATTACAGATTTCACGAGATTTTATAACTCTATGATTAAACCGAAATAGATTCTTTCATGGGATTTTACTTAATCAAGAGAAAACAGTAAAATGTAACAATTAAAAACAATAATTAACCAAGTCGCTTTAAACCTTGAAGACAAGTCGCTTTAACCCAAGTCGCTAGGTATACAAGTCGCTAGGCACACAAGTTGCTAGAGTGACAACTCGCTAGAAGACCAAGTCGCTATGAAGACAAATCGCTAGACACAGAAGTTGCTAGAGTAACAAGTCGCTATATGGACAAGTCGCTAGGGACAAAACGCTAGACAAAACAGTACGACCACTACTTTGTACTATTTGTCGCTTTGTCTCAAAAGACAAATCACTAGAGCACAAGTCGCTTCCCACAACAAAGACAAGTCGCTGAAGAACGTAGAGACAAGTCGCTACGAAGAAATCTATGCACAATTCGCTTCCCACAACAAAGACAAGTCGCTGAAAACGTAGAGACAAGTCGCTATGAAGAAACCTAGTCCGAGACACAAGTCGCTAGATAGAAATATTCAAAAACAACACTTTTTTCAATCCAAAAACTAGCCAACCACACTGATTCAAGCCTTCCAAATCAAGACCTAAGCACTTATGATGATTCTAAACACAAAAGTACAATCAAAATTCAAACTTTAACACTAGAAATGGTCCAAATGGTGCAAATACCACTAAAGTTTTTCAACCCCAAAAACCATATAAAACCACTAGAAATCCAAGAACATGTAAGAGAGATGATCAAACCATGGCTCTTGATACCATTTGTAATATAATGGATTTCACAAACACATCAAACCATAACTAATATGGGCGTACACTATAGGGTTTTAGAGAGAAAGTTAAGAGGTTTGGGAACTTAGAGAAAAAGAAAAATCTTATTATAGCTCCAACCTCTACCTTGGGAGGTAGAGGGTATTTATAGTACTACATAAAACGCCACCTACGGGTGTGGATCGTGCATACAGTGGGTAAAGACCCGTCCGCTTCTCCACCGTGTTACTTAACTAAATACTAACTAACATTAAATAACTACGACTACGAGCTTTCTAACGATTACATATACTTGAGGTGACCGACACTTTAACAACTGGATTTTCTAAATCCTAACACAATTGAATTGATAAAGAAAAATTTATAATCATAAACCCTATAATTAAGATGACAAAGAATAGTAATCACTTGCGATGATGTTTAGGAATGGGATGCTTAGGAAGATGAAGCCCTAGGATGAGAAGAATTGAGTTTTGGTCATTTTAGATTTAGGGAGGGAGAAAGTAGAGAAAGGTCTGTAATTTTAAAAATGACTTAACTGATGTCTGTTGGGCCAGTTTTGCGGTTCCATTAAATAAGGGATCCGGCTAGTACAAACTGAGGGAACTCGGACTACAGATCAGTTTTGGGTGTTTTGGAGTATTCTTCTACATGTACTAAGTTATATAATAACTTAAAATTTTGAGAAGAAGTTGTAGAGGATGAGATTGGTCATAATCTTATTTGAGTAAATGTTAACGAAGACGTTTTGAAAGCAGACAAGGATATTTAAAAGAGAATAGAACGAGGAATGGTGAATCAAGACTTTAGTTAGCAATATTTCTTTTCATGATGAAAAAGTAGATTGACTAGCTTACAGAGTCTATGAAGGACAAAGAGGAATACTATTCCTGATGGTATAAAAGTGAAGAGCGACTTTTTTAGAAAATAGTGACTTGATGTCAAACACATAATCTACGTATATACACACGTAACATTTAATATACGCAAAGTATTTTGAAGATGCTTATTATAAGAGATAAGCATATATAATCATTTGAACCACAAGCAATTAGCTTATTTTTTACTAACTAATTGTAACTAAGAGAACATACCTTTTCTATATTCCCTTTTTATGGTTTTAGAAACCATAGACGCAAAATATTTCACGAGTTTTCGAAGTACTTAGTCGTATTTTAGAAAATCAAGTTGTCATCACTTTGGATTCTTCTTTGGGTGATGACTTCATTTTTCTATTGATAGAACGAAGTCTCTCGAAGAATCCTAACAAGAAGATTTCTCAAAAAAAATGGTAGAATGATTTATCAATATCTAACCTTTGTTAAAATATAAATATTTCTAAAACATGAATTTTTGTTTTAAGAAATTTCCTTTTTATTACTTTTCAAACATACACGGATCGTATCAAGTTTTTAAAGTACAATATACTCTAAGAAACTTGGTAACGAAGCTCTGATGTCAATTGTAGAAAACTAGAAGGAGGGGTTGAATAGTTTTGCTGATTAAAACTTTGTTTTAAAGTATTTAGATCGACTTATGTCAATCCTTTTAGATCGTGTGTTGGATATTGATAGATAGAAATATAAATAAATAATGCAAAGAGATAAAGAGTAAAGAAACACAAAACCACGACACAAGTATTTATAGTGGTTCGGCTACAAGGACTCCTTCCTTGCCCTACTTTACTCCCCGAGTACCCAACTCGAGAGTTTCTAAGTACTACACAACACAAGCTCCTTAATATGGCAGAGAAGCCTTCACAACATTGCCTATACTTTATCCGGTACAAGGCTAAACACCGAGTTCTTCCACGAGGTAGAACCAAACCTATGATAATGTTGCCTACAATTTATTTGGTACTAGGCTAGACACCGAGTTCCATTACAAAGGAGGAACTACTACCCAACACTACAACCCAAATGAGACAAACTCCTTTTTACAACACTTCAAAGGATATCAATACCCTTTTACCCACACTACACAAATATACATCAGCGTACCATATCGAATATACACCTTCGGCATCATACACTAATGCCTTCAACTTGATACACTAATGAAGGGAGAGAAGAACTATCAACAAGATGCACTTCAGTGATCTCGATGATGATGAAGCTTAGCAATTCATGACCTTGAGCTTGCACGTCTTCAAGAGGTTGTGATCTCGCCTTTAAGAGGAACCTAGAGAATCACACAAAGAGAAAACTACATAGAATGATCCTTTGGATATTAGGTTAGAGAGGTTAGAACATAAAGAGAAGATATGTCTAAAAGGGATTAGGAGCAATAGAGAAATGGCTCACTATTTATAGGAAATCTGCCTACAGTTCACCCGGATCTGGCGGATCCCTTACCCAAGGGATCCGGCCAGTGTAATCCAAGGGATCCGGCAGCTGGGTTAGGTTAGTTCGGATTTTGGGTTGCAAACTGGGTTATCGGTTATGGACCTTGGGTCATGGACTTTGGATCATGGATACCCAATAAGATACATCGTACCTAGTCATGGGTCATGGGTCATGGGTCATGGACTTTGGGTCATGGATCATGGATAAAATCCAACATGATTTCATGCATGATGTCATGCAATGGATCATGGGTCATGGATCATGATCTATGGGTATAGGTCATGGACTTTGGTTTTTACCCATCATTTACCAATTACAAGTTATACTAAGCACATATACATTTTTATAAAATATAAGTAAACAAAATTACTTGAAAGTGTTTTATAAAATGGTTTTGGTTTTATATAGCTTATCCAACAAAACATGTTATGATGATTTTATATGTTTGGTAAAAGTGTGTTAGTAAGCTATTGGCTCAAGATTTTACGTATTTTATGTATTTCATTAAAATGATTTTACGATTGTTACCGACAAAACATTAGAAGATCGTAAAATATAAATAAACGTTTTTATGGTTTATTTGTATTAACAGATCCTATAAACCATCAAACATGTATAGAAAGTCAATATACAATGCATGATATCTCCGATTTATAGTTTGTTGTGTAGTATGTCGAGTTTGATAATCTTTATTTGTCACTTGTATTAACAAAATAAGTTTACAAGATTTCGGATGAAATACTTAGTTTATCAAGTCTAGTCTTTGGGTATTTTAGTTTGTTATGCAATACCATACCGAACTCAATCCACGGGAATTCTCTTCAACTATGTAAATAGTTTGTATGTTTTCATAAATGCTTTTCTTTTCTTTTCTACCCTAATACACATAGCATGCAATTTTCACATAAATTGAACAAGTAGAGGTAGATATGAAATCTTCAACACAAGTGTGAGTTGTTATCCGATATTTTATCTAGTCTTGGTAATTTGACACAAAATTCTTTCAATCCAAAAAAGCGTAGTAGGATTTTTGTATCAAACTTTCTTGTTCATAGCACATAGTATAGACATGTAGATTCAATGATACTATCAACCATAGTTTGAATAATGCTTTAATAATTATCTTTCAGCTTGGAAAACAATTGTTTGTATTTCCTTCCATGCCTTCACATAAGTCCTAGTCACATAAACACATAAGCTCTAAGAGTACTTAAAAGGACCTTGCAAATGATCATTTAGACATATAACTTACCCTAAAATATTGTTCTCCTAAGGTGCATGTCAACCATGAACACCTAAAACTAACCCATTAGCAATTTAGATTTTTGAAAAATGTTCTGCCAAAGCCTAATATTTTTTAGTTTGTGACCTAAGTGTTCTCTTATTCAAGTCACCAATGACTTGTTCTATAGGATGACCCCTCGCTTCTTTCACTTTCTTAGGATTTCCTTCATCCGAATCATTAACTTGTAATGACAATGACCTTTCTTGATCTTGAACTACTTGTTCGTTGATCACATCATCTTATACCAAAGGAGATGATTTTGGCTTGGGCAAGCTCTCATCAAAGGTCACGTTGAGAGATTCCTCAACCCTCGTTGTTTCCTTATTAAGCACTATGTATGCTTTACTAGTTTGAGAGTATCCTAAGAACGCAGCTTCATACGACTTTGGGTCGAACTTGATGAGATATTCTTTGGTGTTAAGTATGAATACTTTACAACCAAATACTCTAAAGTACTCTAGGAAAGGCTTCCTATTTTTAAGTATCTTATAGAGTGTTTTATTAATGACTTTTCCAATGTAAGCTCTATTAAAGATATAACACGCGGTATCTAGGGCATGACACCAAACTTTTGTGGAATTGATTGCTTGTCAAGCATTGCATGACTCATCTTTCATAACTTACGATGTGTTCTTTCAACAATCTCAAGCGATTGAGAAGTGAATGGGCCTGATAAGTTATAAGATATTCCATGTTGTTCACAAAATATTTCAAATTGTAATTTATCAAATTCACTACTATTATTTGTTTTTATTGAAATAACATAACAATCAAGTAGGATTTCAAGCTTTTTACTCAATATTTCAAATCTTCCTAAGACTCTATCCTTAGACTCTAAAACTAACACCCAAGTATAATTTGAGTAGTCATCGACAATCATCAAAGTGTAGAAGTTTCCTTCATAGGTTTGAATTGGAGATGGACCAAACAAGTCTAAGTTTAACAACTCTAAAACCCTATTAGTTGACACTTCATTCCTACTCCTATTGTTTTCATTTCCTTGAAACCCAAGACCACAAGTATCACAATAATGTCTTTTAAATATCAACTTGGTAAATTCCTTACTAGCGCGTTGGAAGCTAGGTTTTGGACTAACCTCATATTGGCGTGACCTAACCTCCTATGCCAAAGCGTTGAGTTATCCACCATGGATTCAAGACATATATTTTGTTTGGAGTTATCTCCCAACTAGAAAGTGTACAAGTTATTTCTCTTATAACCTCTAGCTAATACCTTACATTTTTTACTAACAGTACAATCTACTTTAGTAAACTTAACTTAACAATTATCATCACTTAATTGACTAACATTAATCAATTTAAAATTTAACCCGCTAACATGCTTAACATTTGTAATTTCTAGGGAGTCATGAAGGAAATTACCTCGACCGATGATTTTGCCACTAAGTTTGCTTCCAAATATGACTTGATTGCCGTCAAACACCTTGTATGAAATGAACAGTCTCATATTCCCGGTCATGTGTTTAGTGCAAACACTATCCACTCGTCCGGTTGTATATCACATTTGAGGCAAACCAACAACCACGGATGCAAATCAAGCTTTTGGTACCCATTGCTTCTTGGGTCTATTTTGGTTAGCATTTAAAATGCCCAAGTTAAACATCCTTGGGTTTTGAAGCAAGACACATAAGTTTTATAGACCATATCTAGAAAATGTAGAACAATGGTTGTTTTGGAAATCATTTTGGTTTTGATATCTTGATATATAGTTTTGATGTGTTTGTGGTCTAAAAAATCTTTGATTTGGGTAGGAGTTGTCTCTCTTTTGATATGAGTTATATTGATAGTGTGATGACCTTTGATTATTATAGAAATTTCTTCCTCAAGATGATTGGTTGTATTGAAAAGAAGATCTTTGGTTGTAAGATGTGGTGGGTCTCATATTAGGAGTAAATAACAATGGTCTTTGGTCAATTCGAGTTTTTGTGTATCCAACTTCACTACGTGAAACCGAACGATATTCTTGTTTTGTGGTTTCAACTCTCGTAATGGGTGTTTGGGTACCTCGAGTATTTGCAAAGTGAGTTTGAGGAACAATTGATTTGACAAAAACATTTGACAAAAAACCATTTTTTCTCATACTCCTGGCGCGCTGGTGGCGTGCTGGCACGTCACCCAGCATTTCAGGCTTGGAAAATTTAGGAATATCTTTTTAATTGATTTTACAAATACTAATGGTTTTTTTAGACTCCCGAAAGTGTTTTATTCTCATTTTTAGAAAAACCAAGTCCTTTCTTATCTTGGGACACTTTTTGATGACTTAACATATCGTCAAAACACGGCTACTTTTCTAAAATTTAGAAAAACTTAATGACTTCTTTTGGAGATTGGATACTTCATCATTCAAAGAGTCAACCTCAAGTGTGAGAGCCTCACATCTTTTACATGATTTAACCACCTCTTTGAAATGAGTGAGTGTCTTTACCTCATGTTCAAGTTCATAAACTTTCTCATTAAGTTTAGTTTGTTCTTGTTCAAGAGAGCGTTTTTCTTTAATTAGTTTTTCATAAGATTTCATAAAGTTCTTATTAAATTTTACGAGTTCCTCATTCTTCTTTTGAAACTTATGAATATCTACATTATAATTAGAAATAGAAGGGTTTTGAGATACCTCATGCTTTTCTAAAACCATGAGACAAGTAGTTTCCCTATCCGGTTAATCTCTGTCTTCACTATCACTCCATGCTCTACCAATGAATACTTTGTTCTCTTTAGGCTTTGGACATTCACTTATGAAGTGGTTCTTATTACCACAATTAAAGCACCCGTGTTTATGCCTTGAGCTTTCACCAACCTTCTTATCAAAACCCCGACCTATTCCAACCTTATTTCTACCATCATTACCACGGTTACCAAACTGATTACCACACCTAAAGTTACCGCTTCTTCTAAAGAACTTTCTAAAGTTCTTAGCCATGAGGTTGATATTTTTATCATCTTCATCGTCTTCATCACCGCTTCTTCCTTGACTATCAGTATCATCACTAGTTTGTTCCCTAGTGACTTTAGCTTTATTATTTTTTCCAAGCTTCTTCTCATCAACATCCAAATCTAAATATGGCTTCTCCACCATAAACTTTGTTTTCAGATCTTCCACCATGAACACAAAGTCACCATTTTGGGTTATCTCCCATGAGTCAATATCTTTGGACCTAACATAGGTCTCAAACTGGGCTTTCCAAAAACAAAAGCCATCAACATTGCTCTTTTGAGCCATGGATATATACTCAACTTTTCTAAAGTTTCGGTAGGATTTTCAAATTTTTGAAAAAGAAGTTTTTTATTTAAAACGCCTTCTCGGGAAGGTTTCAACACTCAAAAACTAAAGTATCCCGCTCTGATACCAATTGTAGAACCGTGGAGGGGGTGAATATGGTCTTTTCGGCTTTTTTGAAGTTTATTAACTTCAAGCCTAAAAGATCAACAAGTTGTTATACAACAAAAATCACAACCAGAAACAAAACCACAATATATAAAGCGAGTAAAGAACTCCAAGATACATATTGGTTCGGGATATGGGGTTTATACCATCCATACGTCCAGTTGCGAATCTACGACACAATACTTTTACAATAGTATAATCCTTTTGTTGGACTACAAACTGTTAAAACTTCACTCCACCGATATGCACAAAGATCGATGCTCACTAAGAAGAGTTACTCCCAATGGTATTCCGCCATCGGAAACCACCTAAAAGAATCTCGCGATTCGACTTCCCATAAAGACCACTAAGAACTTCCCCCGAAAGTATCAAACCTCAACTAGATCTCCGCAGATCTAGGCTTGGTCACCAAGAAAAAAGACTTCCCTTACAACTAAATTGAATGAATGAATGTTTAATTGTTTAATCAAGCCCTAAACTAAACTAGTGGCTCGATTATAATAGAAAAGGGTATAGAGAAGAAGACCCTTGACACAATTTACAAGAGTGTGTTAGGTTCTTATGAATATTTCCTTGCAGAGAATGTGTTCTTCCAAAGAATGATAAGAAAGGAAGATTAAGAACAAAAGATAGTAGACTTAGATGGTAGAGAAAAGAATTAGAGAGAAGGAATAAATGGCAAGGGGTCAGAAATACAATAGGCAAGGTGGGGTATTTTATAGGCCAAGAATCCAAATGATGAAAAACTACTACGAGGTTGGCGCAATGGCCTCGTGCTGGAGCGCGACTAGCGCGCCAGGATCTTGTATGGATTTTTCTCGGTACTTTGGCCTTTAACTATCCGACCTTGCTAAACCCCAATGTACTTCATACTTTGACTTTTCCATTATTCATACTCAAGGTCAACTAACTCAAATAGCCATTTGTTAAAATCATTTTGTGAAGTGTTTAAAAGAATGTTTTGGGGAGTTATCCAATTATCAAAGGAGGAAAGAGAGAAGACATAATTGGATAAGGTTATTTTGGGTATTCCTCACATGTCATAGATAGAGAGAAAGAATATGTCAAGAGAATATTCCTTTCTTGAAAAGGAAGTGTGGATGTTGTTTGATAGAGAGAGAGAGGTGAGATTTGAATTTAAATTCAAATTATGCGACAGAGGGAAGTGTATGTGAGAAGTTAGGTTAGAAATAAATCATGGTTAGGTTAAGTGAGTTGTAGGTGAGTTGGGATGAGTTGCCTTGAAGTGATGGGGAGCCTTTAGCTTGATTTTAAATTTAATAACCCCATGTGATGAATTAGAGAGATGAGTTGTATGGATGGTGAGAGTGATGTGATGGGGAGCCTAAGGGTGATTCAAATTTGAATGTTGGATGGCAGAGTGTGAGTTGTCAAAGTATGTAAGGGAAGGAAGGTTGTATGTGTGTGAGATTTGAATTTGAATTGTAGATAGGGAGAGTGTGTGTGATAGTGAGAAGTATGTAGAAATAAGCTTTGAGTGTGTGTGTGTGTGTGTGTGTGTGTGTGTGTGTGTGTGATTCAAATGAAAATTGATAGGAGGAAGAGAATGTGGTGATGTGTTTGAATTGTGTTGGTTAGAAGAGAATGTGGTGAAAAATATGTTGATGTGGTTAAGTAAGAGAATGTGGGAATGAGAGAGATAAGAAGTACAATCAAGTATATTGTGTGTAAGGGAATATTTAGAGAATGTTTAGGATAAGATTTAGGAGGATTTTAAAATGGTATTAAAGTTTAGAGTAAATTACACCGTTCGTCCTTGTGGTTTGCGTTGACCGCATGGTTTCGTCCTTTGACCAAAAAAGTTGCACCGTCCGTCCTTAAGTGGGAAATGTTATGCACCGTTCGTCCCTCCATCCAACTGGGCCCACTAACGGTCGTTAAGTTTACGCATGTGACACCCATGTGAGGGTATATAAGTCTTTTCCCTCATTATTTAACTTTTATTTTTCTTTCTCATCCCAATCTTCAATCATCACCACCTGCTTCCCTTCTCTCTCCAAATAAACATAAACCCACCTTCATCCTGCTTCTCTCTCCTAATATTCTCTCTTCAAAAAATAAAAATATCTCTAACCTATCTCTCTACCCTAAAAATATGCCGCCTCCTTCACTTATTCCCTTTCCCAAATCTGTTTCTCCTTCTTCTGGTAATCAAACATCACACCCTTTGCATCTCAAAAACCCTAACTAATTTTTTTATGATAATCAGCCTACACTATCATCTATCACCATCAATACTTGGTCAATCAAGAAACAAGGAGATTGATCCATCAACTTCTGCTTTTACTATCTCCCCACCAAAGGTCACGGGTTTGCTTAAAAGAAATGAGATGATGGGTGACTTTCTTCAACAAGGATGGCATCAAAATCGATTCAACAAAAGAGATAGTCAAAACATCCACTTTTGTTCTTTTTAATCCCACCGATTCACAGGGTAATACCACACGTGTAACCAAAAATTAAAAAGGGCATTTGGAGTGCTTGGTGGTTCCTGTGGATTCGGCTTGGTCGAATTGTTTTGGTTTCTTGTTTTCATTCTAATCGACTTCTAATTGTAAGGATCATTAACTTTTTCTTTTCTTGTATTTTGATATTGGATTGTTGATATAGATGTTGGTTTGAAGCTTGTTCATGAATAAGTTAGGATAAAAAATTACCAGTCGACCCATAATCCTTTTTCTGTGAGATATACTTATCTTCTTTTACCGATTGATATAGAAAGCTCATTTTTTTTTTAATTGATAAACCTGTGGTGGGTGGAATGGATGGTAGATTCTGATGATGGTAGAATCATGGAATGGATGATAGCAAGATTGGTGTTGGGTGGAAGAGATAGTGTTGGTGTTGGGTGGAAGAGATGGTGTTGGGTGGAATGGGGTTTTGATGATAAAGATAGTGTTGGTGTTGGGTGGAAGAGACAGTAGCAGTACCTCAAAACCCGCTACGATGGTGATATAAGGGTGGGTGTGGTGGTGTTTATTTGATAAAGGTGGCGGTGTCACGGTGGTGATGGTGGTCGTGAGGTGACTACCGCAGAGTAGAGAGAGGGGGAGATGTTTTATTTTAGGTTTAGGGTAAAATGAGGGTGGTGTAGGGTTTTAATAACCCCAAGGGTAGTTTGTGTCAATTTTGCAAAGAAGAGGGGCGCGGTGTAACTTAACGCATGGACCATACGTGGGTTTAGGGTAATATGACGGAAATACCCCTTTAAAAACCTTAGTTAACTGACGTTAGTGGGAATTTGTGGGCCCAGTTGGATTGAGGGACGAACGGTGCATAACGTTTCCCACTTAAGGACAGACGGTGCAACTTTTTTGGTCAAAGGACGAAACCCTGCGGTCAATGCAAACCACAAGGACGAACGGTGTAATTTACTCTAAAGTTTATTTGGTGATGATAATCAAATGATTGATTTAGGTGTTAAATATATTGTCATTAAGAAAGAAAGGATTAGACAATGATGATTATAGGATGTTTTTTAGAAAGTGCAAAGGATAATCAACTTTCAAATAACCCAACGTCAAGTACTCACAATATCATAATTTGTGATTAATCAACACTTGAAGTAATCAATAATCATCTTGATGCACAAGCTAAGTGCTTTGCTTCATAAGTAAAGCATATCCCATGACGGGAAAGAATGCATTTACGCAAAGAGACATTTGACTTTGTTTGACCAATAAGGGAGTAAACCCGTTACGTGATTAGAGAAGACGTAAACACGGATTATGGTCTTACGAATACTTTTACTTGATGTGATATGAGAAGTACGAGTCTCCTAGGTTTAGAAAATCCTTGGCTAGAGGCGTTTGATAAAATACTTAAGTTGACGTTTTGTAAAAAATGTGAGGTCATGATTTTAAGTCCCTCTAAGTCTAAAACCCATTTCGAATGTTCCTAATGACTCTATTATCATATAAATATCTTTAATGAAAGATACACATTTGTCGGGTAAGGTAAAAGCTAACTTTCAAAAACCGAAAGGCCCAAAACTCCGAGGCTGCCGCGCTGGCAGCGCACCAGACCCAGTTTTGGGTCGTTTTGGTTTTTGGCTAACGTTTGTGATTTTATGTGTTACGAAGGTTTATTTGTCATCATTAAAATATAAAGGAAACCTAACTAACGTTGCACCAACAAATGTTTAGTCTTACATAACGATATTTGCTTCATAATTGTATAAAAGGATAGTAGTTCTGGACAATACTTCCGTAGCTATAATTATTTTGTTATCTGCTGAGTTGTAATTTAGGCGTAGCAAAAACCGGATTCCGTCTTTTGCAACCGATACAATATCTAAGCCAAAGCAAGTTGTGTAAAAACTAAATGCGAAATAGTGTGACCATGGGATTTATATCTTGCTTCGAACATGATATCTTATTATATGGTGTTCCTTAAGTTACACTGCTTATTAATAATCAGTTCTTGCAAGGTGGAACGATAGTGACTTTTTTTGTTTAAAGTCGGTTCGTTTCAGCTCCAAGACTATTTCCACGTTCAAATGATCAGCCAACCTGCCGACGTGTGGCGATATGGCTTGAAAATATTCGTGTTGAAAATTCATTTGTTTCAAAGTTGGCTCATTATTTGAGCGTGGAAGTAATCTTTGGAACTGTCCAAAATGTAGAAGAAGCGTAGAGAATTGATCACGAAATTTATTATATTCGAGTTTCCTGTAAAAAAATGTTGATAAACGTCGTTGTTTATAGCTGCAATGATGTTGTTTAATAGTAAAGTGTGTTTTTTTTATAGCTATGATGATTTAGTCAATCGATAAGCCATAATTCTGGCATGACAAATACCGGATGGCATGATATACACTTCATTTATACCCCAACTATAACCACTAAATTGTCAATGAACGTGACAAAGAAAACTAGAACCACTCATAATTTGCGTAAGTGTTTAATCTACAAATAACTAACATAAATGACTGTTGCTTTTAAACTACGAAAATAGAGAAAAAAAATACTTGATAATTATTTAGTTATAGTATACTTATTGACAATATTTTATTTTATAAAAAATGTTAATACCACAAAAGATTTAGTAAATAATATTCATATAAAGATGTATCATATAAATTTGTAAATATATATCAAACAGAGAATTAAAATAAGTTAGAAAATGACAATAATTATATAACACCTCATTTTTTTTAAAGTTTATTTCTTAAGGTTTTGTGATTTTAGCATTTGCGTTATTTTGTATGTTTCACATAATTTCTAAATTTTAGACAAAAATAGACTGTTGGTCTTTAAACATGTCCAAAAGCATCGTAAGGGCCCCAAACTTGAGATTTTCGTCGCCGTGAGTCCCTTTTTTAACTTTTTGAGGCTGATTGCGTACTTTGACCCGTAATCCGATGGTTAACGCCGTTCTTTTCCGTTACATTGTTATAGCCCGAGGGCATAATAGGCATTTTGTAGTTACACTATACCAAGTCTGTATTATTTTCACATGTCATATCCCTCTTCCGCCCCATAAACACCTAGACTGCCTCTTTTTTCGTCCCAAAACTTTCTTTGCAAGAATTATCACAAGTCACAAACCCTCATTGCATGTCACAAAACCAGTTCCATATTATTCAGAATTCTAAAACATGGATTTTACTTTTAAGAAGAGATCTAGGTTATCCAGTTGA